>KK118602.1:227306-268455 GCA_000611955.2 Stegodyphus mimosarum | reverse complement strand
GGGTTTCACAGCGTATGCTCACAAAGAAAGTCAAGAGATTGAAGGAGAAACCTTATAGAGTTACGTTATTTAGGGTTTAACCCTTTGACGGTTTGACTCGGAATATTGTCATTCTAAATATCTCCTTGGAAACGGGCTGTCCCGTGTTATTGTTAGAATTAAAAGATACGTGAAGAACGCCTAGCCCGGATTTTTGTCTCACTTTCACCCCCAAATGCCTAAGGGGACAAGCATCGCTCCAACTCTGACGACAATAGATAATGACCCTCAATAGCGCGGGGAGAACTCTTCCCGCGCTATTGACACGATAACGGTCTTACACTGGTTCTAAAAAAACAAGAAATTTGTTACTAGTTTAGAAAGTTAACAGAAGATGAATTAAGGATTTAATTTAGAAGTTGTTTAAGAAATTTAAAAAAAAAATAAAGATTTTTCATAGAATAAGCTTTTATTTTTAACTCATAAAATTATTAATAAATTAAAAAAAGAAAAGTAATTTAGATACTATTCTGCTATCCGAAGGGATTCAAGAATGTATGTATGCATGTCGTGCGTATGTGTCTGTGCGCATATATGTCTAAAGAGATACATACGTTCTTATATATATCGACACGCATACATGAACACGTTCATCCATATATACATGCATACATACATACATACATTGTTTAATCCGATCCCGAGAACAGAAGAATACCGTAATTTGTTATATATATTAATAAGAATAAGAGAGTAAATAATATTCTTTAAAAATTCTTTAAATAAAATTTAAAAAAATTCTTAACAAATTTGTATCATGAATAATAAAAAAAAATTGGCGCCCTTGATATATTTTTGACATTGCAATTCGACTATTTGATTTCGTTACTTAAGTGCCTATACTTTTATGATTCGTGATATAAATTGCCATGATTATTGCAAGGAAGCTTAATTAATCTCTTGTTCCCATTAAAATATACCATAAATTATTTTTTTTTGCTTTTGGCTTATTAAGAAATTTATCAGTTTTGAATAAAATCTTATTTTATAAAACTTTTTAAAAATTTTTATCTTTTTAGTCGTAATAACATATTTTCAATGAAGTTTTTCAATTAAAAAATCCTTTTTCAACAATGAATAATCATTTTTTTTACTTCAAATAAATGTCTCAAATAATTCTCATATGAATCGAAAACATTTTCTGACTTTCAATAATTCGGCCAGAAATCAGAAAACTTTATACAAATTTTAATGTTAAAAACTTTATACAAATTTTATTTAAGAGAATATTTTATGTTGGTACAACATTAAAGTTTTGATAAATTTGTAGTCTGTTTTGCAAATGATAATGTGTGCAAAAATTCCTGTCAACATTTAATTAAAAAAAATGTAAATGGAATTTTATAAAATTCGTTTTAACGTATTGTACTGTATAATCATCCGCAATCAACATGTCTACAAACTTTGAACTCGATAGCTTATCAGGAAAGTAGTTTAAAAATCTTTGACGATCTTCTGTTCATAGCGACAAATGCCAGGAGTGAAGTAAATATGTATTACTTCTATGCATACATATTATTCTGTTTGAAAGAGGCATCAGAAGAATTTTCGTATATTTTGAATTACTTATCTTATACACGCTTATGAGATTTGCTGTCATTTTGTAAAAATTATCTTAATTAAAACATTTTTTGCCTCTCCCACACTTAATGCTATTATCAGCATTCTGATGAATGGATGGTTAGGAAAAATCAAACATTTAGTACGTACTCACAAATTTAACTTAATAAATGCTTTAAAAATTTGACTCTTCATATTTGAGTAGAATTTTTTATTGCCTGATGGCAAGGAATTTTTATTAGATTGCTTTCGTAATCGGTGAAGTTTTATACCAATTTTAGGCTGTTTAGCTTTCAGTTGTTATTGGCCTACCACCATCCTCTCGAGAGCTTTCCAGCACATTTTTAGTGCCTTCATTCCGAACTGACACATCCATGCCTTCTCCGGGATTCAAGCCCGGGTCCTTCGGCACGGCAGTAGCGACGCTAACCACTGTACCAGTTGGGCGGCAACTTACAGTTGTTCATGAGTTCATTTAAAGGTTTTGCTGCTTAAATGTTAATTGCTTTAAAATATTCGCTGTCTCATGCAATTTTATAAATGCAAGTTTTTTACCTTAATATTTCCTTAAAAAGACAGAATTATAACTGTCAACTACAGACGGATTTAATGTATTCGGATTACGGCGCAGCACGCGTTTGTTTATCTGCCTAAAAGGAAAGAAACTTTCTAAGACCATCTGCCTTGTATTCACGTTCCACTTGTAAAAATGGCAAGCAAACTTCCATGTAACCAGTTTGTTCGCCAGGATTTGAACCTGTGTCTAGCTAGCTGTGTTCAGTGATTTCAGATGTTCTGCCAGTGGGGATCCGGAGTCTTATTTAAAATCTTGTTCCGAAATCTTATATACTCATTTAGTGTGATAGATGTCACAGTATGAGGGTTAGGGTTATTTAAATACAGCAAAGCACACGAGAGCTAAAGGCCTTCGTGGAGCCCCTTCTGTGGGAAACTGGGTCATGTTACACATAGAGAAAATCGCAAAAATCAAACAGGTAGGAATTGTTCGTTTGTTTGGGTTCGAACCTGGGTCAAACTGCCAGTATTCAACGACCTTAACCATTTAATCACTATGAGGCCGTAAGGGAAAAATAAATATTACCGCAACGTTCTGTATACTACTTTCTATCCTGGCTTACGGTCATACACAGGCATTCACACACCTGCAACGCTACAACTAACTGCAAATCACCGGAACTAAGCTTAACATGCTTCAAGCTAATCGTCGGCATACAGAGGCACTTGAAACTTGATAGCTAACTAATAAGTAAAAAATATTTTATTTCTGAAATAATCTTGATCGCAAAATTAAGGTTTTTTATGCTAATGATTTATACAGCTATGCATCAGGCTTATCGTTTCATTTCTTTCAAACAACACTTTACATTGAAACAAACAAACGAACTTGAAACAAACTAAATGATAGTTAAATTTAGTTTTTAAAGATGATTATATATTTTCCAAAATTATTAAATATATTAATATTTACTACGTATTATTAATTCAAAAATTTAAAGAAGTTTCGTATTATTTTAGGCGTATTCTATTCATGCACCGATGACTAATCTCTAGGATTCTTGATGCGTCCATATATTAAAAATACACACTGCCCTATGTGTAGCGTGAATATAAGCCCGTTTTCCTTAAGAATTCCTCCACGGAAATATCTCTTTCGTTAGGGGCATTGATCTCGCGCGCTGTAACTCCAAACATGAATTTGCAGGATTTTATGCATGGATCACCAGAAATAATTCGGAATATGACATTATTCATGACAGGGAAGTGCTGAACACATGAAAATTCAGTAGCATTTAATCAGCGCACTACAGACAATTTAATAATGATGAATTCAATGAAAAGTATTCCAGTATAGTAGAAAATAAATAAACATTAAGCTTGTCCGAATATCGGTACTATTCCACAGATTGCGTAGTGCACTTTAATTCTTAAAGATTCAACGGAATATGGAACTTGAAACAGAATTTATATGCAAATGGATATTAACTTTATGAGTAATTTCAAATATATAAGTTAATATAATTATTCGTGTTTGTACATATATATGTGTATATTGTTAATTGAATTTAGTGCCTTTTTAAAAATTTCTCTTGCATTCTAAAAATTGTATTAGTATACTTCAATTTCCAAAATTAATATTTACAAATACCATCTGAAGTGCCGATCCACATCTGTTTAGGGTTTGGCAGCTAGTAGATATACTCCGTAGAGATAGCTGAAAATCGTATGTGGGTTCATACCCGTGATCAGGAGGTAGCTCAACGGCACACTGGTTCTACTACTACTACTGCAGAAGTTGGAACACAACGTTAATTAGTGCTAAATGTAATTTGCAGTAATGTTAAAATATTTGTTAATGCAGGAAAACTGACCTCTGGGAAATAAACAATGATTCATCTTTATGTCTATATATTCATACTATGTTTTCTCTCAGACTTATGAAATGAAGGAATTTATCAATATTAAGGAAAACTGAACAAAGTACTTCGATGTTTGAGATTTACGAATTACTTTCCTATTCTAAACTCTTAATTGCCATAAAGACCAGCAGGAAGTTATCTTAGCACTTTTGCTAGATTTCAAACGTAGGTCTTTTAGAAAAAAGATACAAAAGCATGGAGATATTTTCGTATTTGAATAGCATTCGCGTATTAATTTCAGAAACTAATTTGCTATGTCAACTTTAGATTAACTATTTTCTGTAAAACTTCTGAAACATTTCTCGAAATTAATTCCATTTGGATTTGCAAACTATTTTATGCTAAAATTAAAGCTTCCCAGATGGTAATTTACTCTAGGAGCCTGCCGATTCCTTTCGTCCTTTGCAGGCATCGACCTCTAATCTTTCACTGAAATGACCAACCTGCGAGCGACAAAATCCCTCCTATAATATAAATTACTTAGTAACGAGAGATAGCTTTGAATGGGGGAGGGAGTAAGTTACTTTCCTTTTCTTATCCTTTTGTTTTCCAAACATCCTGTCATTCTGTTTTTGTCAAAATCCAAACGTTAAAAAGATACATTCACTGAGATATTAAACTTTTTGAGTAATAAAATTTTGAAAAGTGTCGTATATATTTATCACTTTTTATAATTTTACTGCTCGTATATATTTATCACTATATATATATATATATAGTAAGACAATTAAAAAAATAGCTGCAAAAGGGTGAAAGAATTCAAATTATAATGCAAATATTCCATTTAGTTCGAAAAAAAAGGGATTTCTTCTGTATCCTTTCTGTATTTTTAAGATTATTAGATTACAAGAAATAAATAAATGAAATAAAATAAGAAAGTAAAAGAAAAATTAGTAATTAGTAATTAAATTAGTAATTATTAGTAATTAGTATTAAACCAAAATTTAAATGTGACAATACTTTTTCACGCTAATTCCTAAGCTTAAGAAAATAGACAGATATATACATAATATTTCATCTGTCATCACGGTTTTTCGGAGCACGATATATAAAAAATAAGTTAAATTCTTCTATGTGATTTGAACTTCTGATTGCCGGTTGCAGCCACCAGTATTACTAGAGCACGCTAGGAGGAATTTGATAATTCGCTATCATTAAAATGTGTGTTGGATGGATAATTCTAAACTTTCAATAACTTATAAGCCATGTTAGTACCAAATTAAATTATTTTGTTTATATTTTATAAGAAACAAAAATATATTTAGTAGAATGCCAGATTTAAAATTTTCAATTGTGTATAATTTTATACGCTGATAACTAGGTATTCTTTATGAATAGTTTTTTTTTACATTTCTAATGAGCTAAATAAATAAAATATAAATATATGAAAGTAATTGGTAGTATCGTTCTTATTTTAGTATATATTGTAGAGATATTAGGTATTTGGAAGCAGGAGGTATGAAAATTGAGCAGCGCCTTCGCCGGGAATCGAACCACGGAGATCTCGGTTACTCGTCGATCGTGCTGACCACTACACCACGAACGCATGCGAAGAAGGCGGGAGAAATACCTTATATACTCCCCCTTTTAGAGGGCGACTGGGAATTAGGGGCCCAAATCGCCAAATCGTGGTGGAGGAGAATCATCATCCACCACCTGTTTAGTTCGGGCGCCACTTGTAGAACCATTAGGATTTTTTTGGAAGTAGAAGAATGGAAAATGAGCAAAGCCTTCGCCGGAAATCGAACCACGGACCTCTCGTTTACGCGTCGAGTGTACTGACCACTACACCACGAAGGCATGCGAAGAAGGCCGGAGAAGTACCTCATAAAATATAAAGTAATTGAATGGAAACTGTAATAAGGGAAATTATATCAAGTTATGATTTTAATTTTAAAGCAAAAACAGAAACAACTATGTGAAAACAGATAGCTTATCTGTCGAAACTAAATTTTCCTTGCTGGAAATATTGTATTGGTGACAAATGTTTGCATGACATTAAATCTGCAATATTCAGGAATATTTGACCATTAGATCAATATGGATATCGCATATTTCCATTAAATCTATTCTTATAATTCCCAATTTAAGTTACACGTGCTTTTAGGGAAACAGCGCATTAATTATATTGTGTTAAAGATGACTATATATAGAAGAATAGAGAGAAAAGTATTTTACATCAGTTATATTTAAAATTGCTAAAATTATCTGTATCAAAGGAAGCATATAGGGAACAAGTGTCTTATTTTTTAAACTCAAAACGCAATTTCCAAATACATACTTTTCGCTTGATTCAAACTGAAAAATGAGACAATCATATTATAAGAATACTTTAGCAAAAATAAAGTAAAATTAAATAATTGGAATCGTAGTTAAACCCATACTTAATTAAATTTAAATTGCGATAATCTAACGATAAGAGTAGCAAATAAACTCTTTTTGGAATTTTGTTTCGACCAAGGCATATAAATGGTAAACAATACGTGGGAATGTCTGTTGTGTGTGACTTATCTCACTTATCTGATAGTAACATCAGAACAAATCCGCGAAATTCATCGTGGCAAGAAGTGCAATTTTGCCCCTGTCCTTGGCAAGAGGCTTGAGCACCATACAGGTGACAGTACGACTCACTCAGTTCCGACTTCAATTTTGAGGAAGAGCACCCCTGAGAGACTGGTCCGACAGTCTCCCACTCCTCTTCCCATATCTTTAACCTCTCGAGAGGACTTTCGGATCGCTGCCTATTAAGAGCTCCCCCATGGCGCATGGACACTATACATGTACAAACAGACAAGCCTTCTCCGAGATTCGAAACCGAACCCATCCGTACCGCAATAGGTTTTCCTAACTACTATACCGTCTAGGCGGCTTAAGTGAGAGTGTTTGTCAGTACATCAAATGATTCAAGAATAAATGCTGTTAAGAAGTCAGTGCTCACCCAACCTCAGTTGAGATCATACGTACTTGAAGACTTGTTTATGATATATTATAGAGTTGCAATCAATTACGCAAAGCATAGAAAATTTATTTGAATTGAGTTGGATAAGAGTTACCTTACCTAAAGGGAAATTTTTACTGTTTCATGAATAATTCTTTTTTCTAATGCAGCTTTTTGAAAGTATACGAATTTGAGAGTACCTTGTCTTGTACGGAACATAAAGCAGTAAAAATTGTAAACGAAAACTGACAAACAGAATTTTATTTTAAATTGACTATTCATATTATCATTCTTACATTCTATATCATTTGAGTGTATTAATTTCAATTGTTCCTTGAGATAATGTTATGCCGTAATATAATTTGTAAGTGGACGTTTCGTACTTTCAAACTGAGTCACGTATGAGCAGGAATATTATGTAAAAAGAAATAGAAAAAAAATTTGAAAAGTTACAATTCATTTAACTAAAACTATGAAAATTAAAAAGGATTTTCATATGTTTCGTTTTATACATTTAATCTATAAAATGCGGAAAAGGGAGAAAATCCTGTCTTTAAACACATAAAAAATTCTTCCTAGTCTAGCAAAAGATTGCACCAAATTCATTTGAATTTCCGTTTCATTTAAAAATGCAGTCTGTTAAATTAACTCAATAAAATTTTAATTTTAAATTTCATATTGCTAGCAAACGCACAATAGCTGAAATTTCCGAAATATTTTTAGAAAACCGCCAAAATTCTAGAAATTGCTTTAAAATTCAGAAAAACTTACGCTAGGAAAATTATTGTTTGATTAGTCCCATGACCACAAGATCAAGCATTTGCCAACTAAAAACTAGCGAAACTAAGCGAGAAGCTCTTGCTGCTATTCATTAGCGGGGAGATCTTTTATGGCTTATCCATCACTCTAAGGGGAAGCGAACATACCGCTCTTGGCAATGGCCCATCTTAAAAGCGTTTCCTGAAAGCAAACCAGACCTTTTTGGAGGGATTTGTTAGACAAAAATACAGCCATTTTCAAAGCATTTTGTTCCGAAGGATCAGCCCGTTAATGGGTTAAAATTTCTCAGAATGGAATCGAAACGGATCAGTCAAAGATATTAGCTATTAAAAATTATCCTGTTCCTAAAACAACGAAGAAGTTAGCGTCGTTTCTTGGTATGTGTTCATACTATCGGTCCTTCATTAAAGACTTTGCCAAAATAGCTGAGCCTCTGCTGAAATTGAAGAGGAAGAAAGCTAGGTTTTCGTGGTCAGCAGAAGCCAACTTGGCATTTCAAAAATTGAAAGACGCTTTGACTCAAGGCCCCGTCTTAAAATTTCCGGAGGGAGATAAAGGACTAGAAATTTCAGCGGACGCTTCAGATTTTGCGATTGGGGCAGTGCTTTCTCAAAATGGGCAACCCGTGGCCTTTTTAAGTCGAACGTTAAATGAAACCCAGAGAAACTATTCGGCCACGGAAAGGGAAACTCTCGTAGTGTTATCAGCAGTACACGAATTTCGTGTTTACTTTGGAATTTCTCCAGTAACTGTATACACCGACCACGCTGCGGTCACCAGACTCTACTCTGGAAAAAATTTATCACCCAGATTAATAAGGTGGTCACTTAAATTACAAGAATATAATCTAGTAATTAAATACACGCCGGGAAAGGAAAATGTTGTGGCAGATGCTTTAAGCAAAATTAATTTGGAGGAAAATGGAAATACGGTTAGAACAGCCATGCTCATATCCAAAGTATTAGATTCTCGTGAAACAGTAATAGCCGAACTCGGAAAAGATCCGGAGTTCAAAAATATATACAATTATTTGGCCGACCCTGAGAATTTCAGTCATTCGGATATTGTGCCGATAAGAAATAGGGCCGCAAATTACGAAATAATTGATGGATAGGATTGATGGATTTAGGCCTTCTGGTCCAAATAAGAAGGGTCCATCGTTACGGCTGGGTGAAATTGTCCTAATGGGAGATGTCACAGAAAACGGATGTATTGGCTTTTAGCTAAGTTCACTCAACTGATTCCTGGAAAAGATGGCAAGGTGAGAACTGTAGTGCTGAAGACTCGAACTGGTATGTTGCTTCATCCCATTCAGCGGGTCTTTCCATAGGAAGTGCAGTTAACGGACTACCCCACTGATCCCATACACGATAATTCTTTTACTAATCCTATTTCTTCTATTTCTAGTGGTGAGCTTCCAGATTAATGATGCTTCCAGTGACTCTAGTAACGCATTTCAAAGTCCTAAAGCGTCAAGATTTGGATCTGTGATCCAAGTGTCTCAGAAATTAGATCTCTTCGACCAGGTACTTTATGTCTTTGAGCCAAACTGAAGTCGACTCAAAGAGGGGGAGTATATTGGAGACAGCCTCTTCAGACAGACGATTACGCAACGGCTAGGTGAAGTCGACAGAAAGAGCGCCGCTTGTGATTGGACTATTTTTTATTATTCTCATTTTTCTTTAACTGCGAACGGAAGGGAAAATCCCCTTTTTTAACTCAGTGTATGTATGCATGAGTTAGAGTAATGTAACGTTTTCGCTTGTGTGAAATATCCATGTTAAAATCTTGATATTAATAATCCCTTCTGTGATTATTTCATCTGTAACCTGCACGTTGTAACCCAGTGAGTTGCAACAAACGTAGCGAACAGGGTTTACTCTGAAATTTCACGAAGGTCAAACTTTTGAATAGTAAATTTTTTAAAAAAGTATTTTAATGGAGGTAAGTTTGAATTACATATATTCGAAAGTTGGTTAGAGTGCGTATTGATAGACATGCGCTGCATGCCTAAGACTACCTTCCTGGTAGAATAATTATAATCACTAAGAGTTCAGCACTTAGAACAAATACACATTCTCCATGAAACAGATTTCCTATTTCGAATTACTCTAATTCAATCATCTCTTTAGCTAATAAAAACATAGGAACGTTCTTTCTTCTTATATGCGAATTAGAGTTTTAGAAAGCAGTGATTCCTTTGTTAGATCCAAAGGAAAACTCTCCTAAGCTACTCTTTAGATTCAGAAATGTATGAAAACTTAGTTCCAGATTCTTGAGGTAATCTCAAGCACAAAACGATTAGTATTATCTTGTTTGTTATGCGCCAATTCCGGAAAAGTCACGTCTATACTACACGAGAACAAATTGTCAGCCATTGCATCAAGAGTTCGCAAATCGGTTTTTGTTTTCAGGAACTGTAACCAATTGCGCTGCTCATCTCAGAGCTACGTTTTTTTAGTCGCTTTGCTATTAGAGGCTAAGCATTTTCCTAAAATCATGAATAATCAATAAATATTTCTGGATTGCTTAAAAATTGTTGGAAGAGAGACAGACTAGAAATATAAGAATATAAAGAATATGTGCTTGGCAGCAGTTATCGTTTTCAAAATTCACAAGAAAAATAAACAAATGGATACAGCGCATGCGTAATTTGAAATTGCTTTCAAATTTGAATGTCGCTATTTGTATTTACTATGGAAATGTTTACACGTGATTGCTAAAATCGTGTTTTCATTTTTATATATCATCTTCTAAATATGGAAAACATCACCGAAAAAAAAAGTGTCAGTCCATTATCGGAGAGTAAGGCTGCGGAAAAAAATACCATCAAAGTAATTTTTTATGAATTAGCATAACAATGATTATTTGAGATTTTATTTTTGATGTAGTTTTATGTGTAATTTTTGTTTGAAAATCAAAATTCGCTTCTGTTTGTGATAAGTTCAATATAATTGCTTTTAATTTTCAAGCTATCTTTCGTAATCTGTGTCAAATCTTTTTAAATATAAATATCTTTAAAAATTATGTCTCTTTAAATATCTTTAAATATATGATTTTGATCAATAAAATTAAGTTATTTATTTAACTATAATAATTTTGTCAACTGTTATTTAAATATTTCATGTGTAACTTAGTAATATATTTATATTTTTGGTTAGCATTAGTACACAAGTTTGGTTTTGAAACATTTTTTATGTGCAATTATTATTAGCTACTAAAAATTGCATAGCTCTAGTATAATAGATACAAATATTTTCCATTTTATGATCATATTTTTAAGTGGGGGACATATTTGTGAAAAATACTGTAGCCTAAATTAGTATCAATTTATTTAACAGCTGAGATACATTTGAACATTATTGTGGGTTTCTATTCTAAAACTGTAAGAATGTTATTCAACAGAAGTAAAATATCTTTTCCTTTATGTTGTTTATATTTTTAATCACAACTCTATTTAATGGAAAGTTTTTTTAACAAAGTTTTGGACAGTAATTATCTAATAGGGCTGTATATAAATCAATAATGTTAGGATTACCTCAGAAATTGGAGTAGATTAAATGGGAATTGCTCTATAAATTAAGGCTATTGCATTATTTTCTTAAAACTAAGTTGGTAAATTTATGATTGAAATAACTGATAATGTAAATCACTGCAAATGTAATTCTTAAATTTTATGAAACTATCACTTAGACATGATTTATGATGTAGATATGAATTTTGTTTAACTGTTAAATTTGTAAAATTAAATCCATATTCTTGTTACATGAGCATTTTATAGAGAATTTGTTTTTAAAAGAATGTGGATTTATCTTGAAATTTAGAGCTTTTTATTATACAGGTGATTATTAAAGTAATGTGAAAACTCCCTAAGGAAACTACCCACAATTTCTGACAGTTTTGGTCTTCTGTAGAAGTGGTTATCTTAAGAAAAATTCTCAGTGATGATGATTATTGATTCATACAATAAATATACCTTATTCAAGATTTTTGGAAACTGTTAAAGGAAAATACTGAAATGAGTGAACGATATATCAGTTTATTATTACCAATATATTAATAAAATTATAAATTAATTATGAAGATAAGTTATACATATTCATGCAAAAATAAATTAATAATAAATTAGTTTCTTGCTTGTTAAAGTAGCACTGCACTTAGTTGTAATAATTGGCTACCGATTGCATTTACGAATTTGTGATGTAAAAATCTTAGGTGGCACCAAAGACTTACATGCTGGCTGCTTCGACAAGGAATTATTGCATAATATTTTATATCAGATATTGTAAAATGCTCTATTAAATGGTATTTTAAAATATGATAAAGAGATCTTTTATATAAAACTTAATGGTGTAAATTTTGTTTAACAGTTTTAGGAACACTCTTTACTTACTAAAATAGTAATCTGTTGAAGTCTGCTAATCTCTTTTGAGCCAGACTTGAGCAATATTTTGTTATGATTCAATCATGTTTCCTGATATGAAGCTTTTATTTTTTAATTTTCAAATATTTTAATCTAAATTTAATCACTAAAATTTTTAAAAAAAATCACATGCATAGTTATATTGAATAGCAAATTTCCAAATCAATGTGTTCAGTCGTAATAACATAAAAAAATGAATTGCTTTTAGAGTAATTTCAGTACTGATTTATTATGCAATATCAACTGCTGAGACAGCAAATGGATAATATATGTAAATAGTATAGAAGTGTGGTATATTATTGAAAAGGAATTGTTCTGAGGGTTGGAATGCGCTTTAGCCCACTGCTTGGCGGCGGTTGTTTTTGAATGAGCAATAAACGTGCCAACATGGGTAACTCCGTATATCCGCCAACATGGCTGACTGTTTGTACGTTGCCTACATTGTGCAATTCGCTGAAGTTTTTTTTAAGTATAAAAGGAACGCTGTGCACATGGCATTTTCTTGTAATTTATTTTCGTTATTTTAGCTTATTTTGTTCATTTGTGCACGTTGCCTTCATTGTGCAATTCGCAGATGTTTTTTTTAAGTTAAAACGGAACGGTGTGTACATGGTATCGTTTGTAATTTTAATGCCCTTTTAAAAATAATTCCTTCTTTCTTCGATGTTATTTTGGTTATGTTTTCGCGGAGCGTGTTGGGAAGGTTATGTAACGGCATAAAATGTGTAAGTATTACAACATAAAATGTAAATAATTAATTTAAACCTAACTGACAAATATTTTAATGATTGTAATGTTCGTTTTGCATATTATTTTATTATCTTTTTGTGGCAAGAGTTTCCATACTAATTTATGCTTTAGAATTCTATGTTTTGTTTACAATAGGTTTTCGCGGAGCATGTCGGGAAGGTTGCAATTTCAAAGATGTTTCGCAGAAATGCGCCGAATTGGCGATTTTCAAAACATCGCCAAGCAGTGGGCTAAAGCGCATTTTCACCGTTCTGAGATGCAAAACAAGGCTATGGGATAAATTGCGTGATTTCGAATTTTTGGATCTGTACAGTATTTGAATAAACCATATTGAATAATCAGTGAGCTATTTTATTCCATAAATGTAATTTTGATGCTTCAGTAAGGATCAGAAATATAACTCTTTGATATATAAAACAACATTTTTGTCTTTGCTTTCATATCATTGGATATTTGAAGGTCTTGACCAGATTAAAAAGTGGTTAGCTAATGCTGCTTAAGTATCACCTATCACTGTTTATGTTTTCTGAAATACTGATAATTTTCAGAGGTGATCATCTACAAGATAGGTTTTCAAGAGATGTGATATTTTAGAAATGGTACGGTGAGAGAATCAATTAAGTTGCAGTCGTAGTGAAATTATAATGGCATTACAGTTGACTGAGTTGCAACCAACTGTAGCCATTAGGAAGACTAAAATATCCATTTTTATTTCTGAACAGGAACAATTCTTTAGAGTCAGATTTTTTAAAAATTGGTATGACATGAGGGGTGCTAAACATGCCCCAACAATTTTATATATGCAGTTACATTTCATAACAATGGAAGATACTGCAGAGAGGCAAACAGTTGCTAAGCAACAGAAGAGTAGAAGAGAAGAGAGTGTGGGTAGTAGCTGGGTTATTCATCAAGTAGCTGGGTTATTTATAAGCTTGGATCCTTTGCTTGAATTCTAAATGATGATTGGAAAGAAGCTTGCAGCATTTTTGAGTCTCTGCAGAGAAAGAGTGATGTTAGTGCAGATGCCAGTTAGTCTATATCTTAGGGTGCCCTTTGGAGTTGGATCGCCAAGTTGTTGTTTCATTTATTGCCAAATTGTTGTTTAATTTATGGTAACCTGAGTAGTTGAATGTTATGGAAACCCTATTATGACATGATTGGTTGTGTGATTGCGGTGAATTTGACTGATGGCAAAATATTTGTAAGGGCTTATTTCTGCGTTGGATCTTAGGTAGGAAGTACGTTGCTTATTTTGCTTACCCATAAAATGGGTGTATGTGATGAGATTAATGTGAAGTTTCTGTACGATTTGGAACGAAAGGATAAAGGATTAAATGGTGTGTAAATGAAGGTTTACTTTGTAGTCATTATGTGTCCTGTTTACACGAAAAAATGCATATGGTCAAACGTAAAGATCATTCAGATGGCTTTGAATGGGTTTGTCGCAAGAAAGGTTAATGCAAGAAATGCCTCCGGCACTACGGAGAATATTTTGGACTCTTTATTTTTTTAACTTTATGTGGTGACGGCAGTATGCATATTCTAGTTTAGATACTTTTAGAAAGCTTTGTATGCTGTTAAGGAATTTTGTATGTCACAGACTGAAAATACGGAAATTTCTAAATATGGTAAGTCAATATTTCCTTCTTGTAGTGCGTATATGTGATAAGATGTATTTCCTTTTGTATGTTATTTCATTGTGTGATTTAAAATGCAGTTTATTGAGCTTCAATTGGCTGAAAATTTTGTTCAATTTTGGTAATAAGTAACTTTGTTTTAACATTATATGTCATCAGTCTCCTGATTTTTTTTAAGTGAAAATAGATTGATGTGTACATGGACAAAGTCAAGGGAGTGCGCAATGCCGAGTTTGTGCAATTCTCTGATTTTTTTTTCAAGTGAAAATAGATCGATATGTACATGGACGCTGAGTTTGTGCAATTCTTTGACTTGTTGTTTCGGTTTTATGTAGCAGTCATCTTGAAATTGTGCCTTGCTGGCCAGTCCCCAATTTTCACCATGTGGCACCTTTAAATATATATTTACCCAGATGCCTTGAAAGGGGTTGTGCTTATATTGAAATCGTCAGAAATTTAAAGGACAATTTTCAATTTAAAGGGCATGTTACTAATTTTTTCCAATTAAATTTAATTTACTTCTAATTTTCCTTCATATTTTTCTTCTTATATTTATGTATAATTTTTAATTTATTACAGCATTTTAATTAAAGTTTTTCTTTCTTTTGTGAAAATGTATAGTTACCTAATATAAAGGATTTTACCATAATAAAGCCTATAAGCAGAGGTGCGTTTGGGTAAGTTATAAAATGGAATGTTTTCTATTTTATTAGTTTTTTGTTGCATACAGTTATTGTGATACTGATAAATGTTACATTACAACCTTGTTTTATATTTAATCTTACTAGTTTATAGATATATAGCTAGAATAGAATAAAAATGACTCAAATGCAGACTATACGTATATGAAGTATCCTTATTACATGTTAAAAAAAAAACACTATTACTAAAAGTTTTTCAAATACTCCCAAGTAAAAAAGAGAAAAGAGAGAGAATATATGAGATCAGAAGTATCAAATTATCTTTAGCATTTATAAAAATATTACCAAATACTTAAAAAATTTCATATTTGGCAAAATTCAGTATCATACTTTTAAATTAATGCAGTGAGGCATATTCTAATTGTCACCTACAGAAGGTACATTCCTTGGTAATTGTTTATTATAAAATAAAACTGATTACAATTTAATAACAAAAAATATCTGAAATAAAATACAACATGAAGAAATGATAGTTTTAAAGTGGAAAACTAAATCATGAAACATTTTAAATGTGGATACTGTAAGATATTACAATATAAAGTTAGAGATCCGGACGTGTTGGGAGTTCCGTGATTCTAGATTTGGGATTTTTCTGGATATTAGATCATATGTTTAAATCTAGTAAGATGATATGCAGAAATTATAAATTTAAAAATATGAAATAGTGATTTATGAAATAATTAAGCATTTATGGCCTTAATCAAAATTAGATAGAGGAAAGAAACGTCCTTAGTTTTTTATTATTTGCTTTATTAAACATTTCTTTCAATGTAAGTTGTTTAATTTGCTTCGTTTTGTGCACTAATATTTTCTCTTTAATTCTAAATATAGATTATTTCTTGCTCAATCACAAAGTTCTATTGTTCAATTCGTGTAAATGTCCCATCGAGAATTCCCACTAAAATGTTACTCAAATTTTTTTTCTTTTCAAACACCTCTCTGTCACTTTATTCACTGTCAGAGTGATATTTTCTGTATTTAAAACTGTGCTACCTATTTCTTTGTATGTTAGTTTGGGGCATAGTCATTGCAAATTTCGGCAATATCATCTTCATTTATTAGTACTTTTCCAGATGTCTTTACAAATGCTTTTAATTGGAAAACTTTACTTTTTGTTTGCGATATCTGAAAACCTTTAAATTTGCAGCTATCACATTAAAGTTTAGCTAGCATCTGCTATACACTATTAGCAATCTATCATGAGATTGGTAACTAAGGACATTTGTTCCACTAATTTGTGTCTTGCTTCTGTCCCACACCAATGAAGTTAAGTCTGGATTTTATTAGTTATTTATTAGACTTGTACGTATTCTCCATACATGCTTAAGGCTTATCTGAGTCCCGAATAAATAAATTCCCTTCTTTATACTTTAAGGCTTATCCAGGGCTGGCAGTAGACATTTTGTAGCCAAGTGCAGTGTATGTACGTTCTAAATTCTGCTGCCAAGGACCTCCCTAAATTAAAAAAATTTGCCATTCCCCAATTCTGTTGCTTAGTGCTTCTCTAAATTCTGCCACCCAACGTGATCGCACCAGCTTTGGCACCAGTCCTGGGCTTATCTGAATAACAAATCAGTTGGTCTGAATTACCACAGCACAAAATGTAATCTTTTGGCCTATGAGTATCATTTACAAAATCCATTTTTTGCATATGGAAAGAAATTTACACTTAATTTCTTCTCCTCAACACTTTGCAGTGGAGTTAGCTGAAGTCTGTAATCATCGCGAAGCATAATATCAATGCAGAACGTTACCATACTCTTTGATATTGGCGCTATTAGACCATTGGATTGCGGGTGTTAAATAGTGGTGGTGTAAGCTTTGAGATCTAGGATTTGCTCAAGGATTCGAAGAGTAGGCTTTCAAACCATCTACCTTGGTTAGATGTCAACTGGAACTCCAAGTCGCAATAAAGGCATTTATGATGGAATCTGCAACCTGGTCTTTCAAACGAGCAGCTTTGATCCACCTAGTGAATCTCTTGATGATAGTAAGCAGATGCCTAGAACCTTTGCAAGATGGTAAAGGCCAATTTGATGTTAAGGTGCTTGAAATGTTCATTTGGAACTTTGAAGCTGGAGGATGGGTATGTTTGTGAACTTTGGTTCATTGGCATGCCAAGCATGGTCTAGTCCGCAATTGACAGTCTTTGTTTATGCCAGACCATATGAATCTTTTTTGTTCCCAGCTTCATTGTTGCATGAATTTGAGAGAGGTTTTAAGCTATGTATCGAGAAAAATATTCTTTCGTGAAATTTTTTAGGAATATATGGCCAGGTAAAATTAGTGGAGGTATCATTGTAAATTTTATTATTGCTATCCGTGATAGGAATCTGTAGTATTTTGGAACTGGATTTTGATTTAAGAATCTTGAGATGTTTATTCTCTTGGCGATCTGCAATAATTGCATAATTAATTGGAGCTGGAGTAGCAATAGTTTCAATTATTAATAGTGTGTCTGCTATGATATTTTATTCTCCAGTAATGTACCATATATCTGTAGTGAATTTAGCAATGTAGTTCAGTCACCAAACTTGTCTTGGAGAGGCTTTATCTGAATTCTGCTGGTAGGTTTATGATTATTGAAGATAGTAAATGATCATCCTTCCAGAATGTGTTTAAATTGCTTTATGGCTAGGTAGATTGCAAATAATTCTCTATCATAAGCACTGTAGTTTCTCTGCATTGGTGATAGAGATCGAGAGATAAAGCAGTTTTTCACCATGATATAGTTGGATCACCGCACCCGCGATGGAATGAGTTAGAGTGACCTAACATTGCTAAGTTGTACAATGCATTTTTGATATTAATAAAAGCATTCTGTGTATATTCAGTCCAAATTAACTTTTAGTCCAAATTAAGTTTTTTTACTCTTTTTCTTTACTGTTTTAAGCAAGATTGTCAACAGTTGCTGCAGTTTAATTCATAAATGATGGTAGAAGTTCAACATTCCCAAAAATCTACATAAGCTTGTGAAGGATTCTGGTTTAGAATATTGTTTAATTGTATTAACTTTTGATGAAAGAGGTTTAATTCCTTTCATTAATATTTCATAACCTAAAAATTCAACTTTGACAAATTTAAATATTGCAGTGTTTATACTGAGACAGATTTTACATTTTGCAATGTTTATGCTCAGTTCAAAGTGACCAAGCCTTCTGAAGATTAATTCAAGATGCTTTTTATGTGTTTGTATGCCAAATTTACATTTTGCAATGTTTATGCTCAGTTCAAAGTTACTGAGTCTTCTGAAGACTAATTCAAGATGCTTTTTATGTATTTCTATGCCTGGAGAAACAATGAGAAAGTCATCGAGATAGCAAAACATGAAGTCTAGGCTACTCGGCATGGTGTTCATGAATACAAGGTGTGTCTATTAAATTCCAAGACTGTACAAGTAGTTAATGAATGAAAATGTGTAGGAACGCATCATCATGCAGATGTGATAGCGTAACCAATGAGGCGTGAAGATGGAACAAATGTGCAGTGATTACGTCAGCATTTCTGTTTTCAAGAAGGTAAAAAGTGGTGTTGGAATGATGGTAAATGGTGATGTGAAGGTAATGGAAGGTGTTGACTTAGTGTTCAGTTTTCCTCACGCAAATTTAGTTCAGAAGCCATTCAGCAATTAACTGACGTGGTTGCCGCTGATTGGCCGATCATGTAGTATTGGTGGGTTGGCTGATGTTATAAATATATCCAGAGTTTGGGAACGTGGGGGAGTTCGCTGGTTTTTCTTTTCTCTTTTGTTATTTTTAAAGCAATGAAATAATGTTTAGTTTTATTTTTATATTAGTCCCGACGTTTATTTAAAGCAAAGGATGCTTTTACAACTGCTCCAACACCAACAAGTGGTTCATAAGAGCGCGTGTCATGGTTGGTGATGGTGCAAAGAATGAATATCAAGTTTAGTTTCAAAATTGGGAAAATGATGAGTGAAACCTACGAGTTACTGATAATTGCATATGGAGATGTTACTATGTCCCACTCCCATACGAATGGTATGCACGCTTTCACAATGGCAGGGAAAGCATGGAAGTGGTGGGTGACCCATCACAAAACGAACAGAAATTGAGGTTGCAAAAGTCCACGCTTTGGTGACTGCAGATCGCTGAAAGACCCTTAGGCAACCATGATAGGATGCTTGCAGATGAAATAAATATGGGCAAGGACACTGTGCACAAGATTTTGAGGGAGAATTTGGGAAAGAGAAAGATTTGTTCATGGTTTGTGCCATATTTTTTGACAGACGATCACTTGTGGGTACTTAATTGATGCAGCTGGCCCAGATCTGTCATTTCTGAAATCGATCGTGACAAGCGACAAATCCATTGCGATACCGAAACAAAAAGACAGAATGCCGGATGAAGATCACCATTTTCTCCAAGACATGAAAAATTCCGTTTCCAGAAGTTGAAAGTAAAAATCCTGTTGCTTGCTTTCTTTGATGCACGTGGACTGATCCATCATGAGTTTGTGCCACCTAATCAAACTGTCAACAAAGTGTACTGCAAAGCTGTTTTACATCGGTTAGTTGAACGAGTACACCGTGTGCGACCGAATATGGATAAAGGCATCTGGCTCCTACTGCACAACAATGCGAGGCCCCACTGTGCTCTCAGTGTGAAGCGCTTTTTGACAAAACATGACATTGTAGAGGTTAATCATCCTCCATATTCTCCTGATTTGCCACCTCCTGACTTTTACTTTTCCCTAAACTTAAGACTGCTGTGAAAGGACATCGATTTCAGCACGTAGAGGACATAAAGAAAAACATAACCGCTCAAATTCGAAGCATATCTGCAGAAGACTACGAAGTGTGTTTCCAGAATTTGTACTGCCGTGCACAAAAATGGTGGAGGTGATTATTTTGAGGACTATCAAACATGTGTTTGATTTTCATTATTGATTTCATTGTATTAGCTGCAGTGCTGGAATTTAACAGACACACCTTGTATTTGGAAGGTTTGCATAATGTTACGTAGACCAAATGTATTATAAGGAAATTCAAAATGGCCAAAAGATCTTATGATAGCAGTTTTTGGAATATCACCTTTGTGAAAAGGGATCTGTTGGTAGGTCCTTATCAAATCTATGATCGAAAAAATTGTTTTTCCATGCAGAATATTTGTATAGTCTGTTAGAAATGGTAGTGGGTAACAGTCTGGCATTAAGTGCACAGTAATCATCACATGACTTTCAGTCACTGGATTTTTTTAAAGTGAAACGTAATGG
Organism: Stegodyphus mimosarum; assembly: GCA_000611955.2. Classification (NCBI taxonomy): domain Eukaryota; kingdom Metazoa; phylum Arthropoda; class Arachnida; order Araneae; family Eresidae; genus Stegodyphus; species Stegodyphus mimosarum. Next base: position 247,954 of record KK118602.1, on the reverse strand, counting down.
ACTTGATCAGCTGCTTTTGGATTATCTGCAGAGAATTCTAGAAGCATATAACTGAGTTCCTTTTTCACAGCAATCGGCTTTTTTTTGAGAAAGTCTTCTGAATTTAGAGAATATGGGATCCTTTGTTTCTGATGAAATGCTGCACATCATATTCTTTCTTTCTTTATTTATTTTTGTTGGGTTTCAGTAAGTTAGGAAATTTATTTAAAACGGCTGTGTTCTGGCTTTGAAAAGTGTTAGCAATGAATTAAAGAGTGACACCATTGTTAAACTACCTTTAGTCCTCCCTGAGGTGGTACCATTGATAAATTTCCGATTTTTATTGTCGACTAGTAAGTTGAAATGAGAAAGAAAGTGAATTCCAATGATAGGTTTATTGACATCTGCAAATATAAAAGGCCAACTGAAGGATCTGCATAGCCCCATATTCACTACCAGTAATTTTTGACCAAATGTTTTGACTGTTGTAGTGTTAGCTGCAAACAACTCAAGCTTAGACACAGTTCTTTGTTTCGATGGCAATGATAGGATAATCAATATTTCTGCTTCAGTATCAATAAAAAAATGGATTGCTGATGCATTGTCATGAATATATAGACGACACTAGCTGTACCCTTGGTCATCATTAAAGCTGGGGATTCGGCTTTCCTGTTTTGAACCCTGATGACGATGTGAACATGTAAACTCTGTCGCCAAAGCATTAGTGAAAATAGCAGGTATTTGGTTCACTCTTATTTTTGGAATGATTTCTTGAGTTCGATCTGTACTTTCATCTTTGTTGACTGGAATCTGTATGTCTGCATATTTCTGCTATATGCAGTGCTAAGTTTGATATCTGTTTCTGTAAATCCTGGGCGATATTGTTAACAGATGGTGGGAAAAAAAGTGCAAGCTTCCTAAGGTGGACTCAGATTTAATTCCCATATCTTATCAGCCATTGTCAATAGCTTGGGCAAATCGTGGCTGCTTACAGACTAAATGCTTTACATATTGAGTGGCAGTTGTTGCATACGCAAGGTTTTCAAAAATTTATCTGCCACATGCTCTATCAAGTTGTTTATTTTGCAAAGAAGTTGGGTTCATTTTTTGTCACCCAATTTCAGTTCAACCAGAATTTTCTGTGGTTCAAAATTGGAAAAAATTTCAATATGTGTCTTTTTAATGTCCAGATATTTGCCGTCGTCTGATGGTTTGATAAAGATATTAGTAACTTATGACAATGTTCCTGCTTCAATCAAACTGATTTTTAGACGTACTGTGGAAACTGTTAATCTCTCCTATCTTGTTTCAGCATTCTCACTTATAGACATTTAATTGCAATCAATCAGTCACTAACGTGGTCACCAGTTTGTAGATTTGTTGATTAAGGACAGTTGTATTCACAGTATGCTATAAAGAACGAACTTCTTCAAATTAAATTTATTAGCAAGCGAACAGGAGTAAAATAAATGATAACGAGTTTTTTTTTAAACAAATTCTAATGTTTACTTTTTATTCCGAACTCTTTTACTGTTGTCACTTGAGCAAAGAAAATCGTGGTGGGAAGAGTGATGGATATAGTTTCAGATTGTAAACAGTGTTGCCACATTGCTCATCAGATTCATTCTTCTTATTAAACTTATTTTGTTTCTAATTTAATTTGTGTTCTCATTTTTTATATAATTTAGTTAAATGTAATTGTGTATTTACTGTTAATTTCGTTTATAAACAAATAACTCATTTTCATCATTACTGTTTTGTTTTCTTTCGCATTTTTGTAAAACACATATGCATGTCATCTGAGAAAAACTAAGCATCTAATTTTTTTCTAAAAATGGATGGTGAGTCAAAAACATTTGCGAAACACTAGCCTGTGATGCCCACTGATTGTTAATTTTGTATACCTTTGCTTTACTCTATCAAAAAGGACATTTGGTACACTGGAAAGAGTAGTACAATGATTAAGTAGTACAATGATTTGTAGGAGCTCATTAATACTTCGCCATTTACCCTGAGTGAGAGTTGTCGATTTTAAAAGTGCCCTTAGCCATCAGCAACGAGACATACTCGTTGAAGTCAAATGTGGCCTGGCTCATACCCTCCGAAAGAGATTCATTGCTGTGTGTTTTACAACCCCCAGAGTGTGCTGAAAATGCAAAGAAGACATTATGGCCTATTTGGTCATACTTACTCCAAAATGGGCATGATTATACAAAGCAAAGTTCACATAAAAAGATGGAAAATAGGAATACATTATCCCATCCCTTTTGATTAGCATTGCAATGGAACTGTTGCTCTTTTGAAAGTGTCTGTTTAAGAGATCGTCTTTGTTAATTTTCAGATAAGAGACTAGAGAATACAAAAGAATTTTTTCTCTTGGATAGTGACACTATTCAGCATTCTTCAGTGTAACAAGTAGGCGGTTCAAGTTGATTTGGCACAAACTTAACTCGACAGCTGGAGAAAGGGGAAAAGAAACAATTCTGTTATAAATTGATCCCAGTTTCAGAGACAAAAGTTTATCTTTGGAGAAAATAAAACCAGCTGCTTTTATTTTGTTTGAGTTTTGTAGGATTGTAAAGTGGCTAATATATTTATGTATCTTTGTATCCATCATGGGTATTTTAGGGTTGCCATGCTAGCTGGAAAACCGGAAAAAGTCAAGAATTTGAAAATTGACCGAAAAATCTCAGGGAAAAATCAGGGAATTTAAATATTTTGGTCAAAATGTGGAGAAAAGTCAGGGAATTTCATACAGCGATCTTCCCCCCAAAAAAGCGAGTTTTGTTCCGACATTGGAAGCGATTTTGGCGGGCGTTAGCGTCACTCGGGCAGCTGGCATAGAGCCAATTTTCGCAGCTCCAATCAGATTGTCTTTTAGAAAGGCAAAGCAAGTTTCCTGTAACCTTGAGAATCGAGAGATTAGCATGTGCATGTGCAGTGCATCCTATATAAAACAAAATGGGTTTAATCCTAGTATACGGTACTATGGAGGTTAGAATAGCACCCATGTATTCTATTCTAACCTCCATGTTCGGTACACATTTGGCAACATTAATGATGAGCAAAAAACGGGTCATTTTCATGTTGGCGGTAATTTTCAAAATCATGCCAAGGCTGAGCGTACAATAGGATTTTACTGCAAAATCTTTTAAAAAAATTTTGTTTCTTTTCAATAAATGCCTTATTTGTCATTTTGCAGTAAAATAAAACAAGTAATATAAAAAGAAAATTAAAGTCAATTCCTACTTAGGTCAACAAAGAAAAATTTTAAAACTACAAAAAAATTTTTTTTAATTAAAAATTTAAAAAAATTTAATATGTGAAAAAAATGTATTAACATCAAGTGCCATCCACTACAAATTTTAAAAAATGTATTTGAATTTGAGTGGATGAATAAAAAGTATTTTATTAACGCCTGAAAATCAATTAATGTAAAATATTTTTTCAATATAAGTCAATTCCTACTTAGGTCAGCAAAAAAAATTTAAAAAAATAAAAAAAAAAAATGTGAAAACTCTGTATTAATATTAAGTGTCATCTACTACAAATTTTAAAAAAATGTATTTGAACATGAGTGAATGAATAAGAAATATTTTATTATTGCTTGAAAATTTGAACAAGATATAGGAAGAGTGTGAGCTAATAGTAGGAATTTAAAAAATAATAATCATTCATGTAGGCTAACCATTTAATATAACTATATTCTCCAAACTATCGTTGGTTATTGTAATTCAGTTTTTAATTATTTTAATGTTATTCATATAATTTAATGTTGCTTCTTCCCCCTAAATTTATTTATTATTAGTAAATAATACTTTCAAATTTCAGGAAATTTTCCCTGGCATAATCCTGAAATTAATTCTAGCTGTATGATGACATAACATCACAAAATTTAATGCGCATGATTTTTGCTTATGTATGCTGCTAAATAAATATAAAATGCCTGATTTTATTTAAAAATATCATTAAATAGATTTCTTTCTTTTGTTTAGCTGCAAAATGTATGCAAAAAAAGACATTTTTATACCCACATTGGGCAAATTCTGATCTCAATCTTCAGTGGAGAAAATAACTCTTATCATAGTAGTGCTTTGGGGGATTATATATTATATACATTAAGTCATGTGTAAATGGCAAATTTTTGTGTTTTCAAGTGGTACCATAATTAATTTACGTCTTAGCACAGCCGAAGTACATTACGCTGATATTTTTTTAATATATGCCTGAAAAACCTGGAAGAGTCAGGGAATTTCATTCTTCTGTTTGAGTGGCAACCCTGGTATTTAAACTGATTAACTACTGATACTGATTGAATCTGTAACTATGACCCCAATTGGGTGATATTCAGCAATGGAGTGAAGGATCAGCCTACATTGCTTCCAGACTGTGACTTGGTAATCATCATTGCTAAGAAAGAACCAAGGTGTTGCAACTATAAACATCAGACATTGCTGTTCATCACTTCAGGTCTCTTATGGCCAGCAGTGCAAGTATTTGTGACAGTAGTTTGATTTTAATGACTGTCTTCAGAAGGACAATATGATATTCAACCTGTCTGTGTTAATTCATTAGAAATCCTTTGTATTGATGCTGAATCATCAAGATCTTACTGTATCTTTCAGAATCTGTGGATTGTGGGGCTGCTTCTGTTTGGCATGGCATTAAATGTATCAGTCTTTGTGTTATGAAATTTATCTTGGTTCATTAGTTTTATATAAAATCTAGACAATATAAAAATGCAATTTTGTGTAATTTTATGTTTTCCTTAGGGATGTGTCTCTTCCCAATATTGGTGCTGTTCAGTCTCAGTGCAGTGAATTGTATTTTCTTTATTGTGTTGAAATATGACTGATGATTTTTCATATTAAATTTCTGTTGTACTACAATGCAAAGGTAAATTGGCTATCTGCAGTCACTGATTAAACTTTGATTGATTAACCTTTGATGTAGTCACTGATTAAACTGTGATTAATTAGCCGTTGATGCAATCACTGATTAAATTTTTGATTGATGAAACAGAAATGTTGTTTCCAAGTTATTTTCATCCTTAATCTTATCCTGACTTAGAAAGCATAAGTAAAAGGAATTTTCATATTCCTCTAAAAATCTTAAAGTAACATGAATAAAATCAATAATCTCAAAGTAACATGGGAAAAAAAAAGGTAACATGAATAAAATAAATAATTAAAATTCCTGTAAAAGTCTCAAAGTAACATGAATATACATGTTTTACTTTTCTGCATGTGGGTGAGACTATATAAGATATTCATGCCATTTTATCAATATATAATATTTTTTTTCTTGTCTTAAATAGAAGAAAAACACATCAATGTAAAATTTAAAATTAGCGAAAAAGCAACCTTAGATTGATGAACTCATTTTTGCTAGGTATATGCCTCTCTTCTTCAGAAGCAGAAAAGCATCCCCCTCCCCGCAGAATAGGAACCTAAATGTCTTTTTTTTCTCTCTTTTGGCCCAGTTTTAAATTTTTCTATTTTTTTAGGAAAGTTTTCCTGTGCCATAAGAATGAGAAACCTGATCAAATATTTGCAGTAAAAGTGATGAAGAAAAAAGTTATGGTAAACAAGAATATGATGAAACAGGGTAAATTTTTAATTATTTAAATTCTCTGTAATTGTAAGTCATGATGCATAGACATACATTTCTATATTTATATATTATGAGTCAAATTGCATATATATATATATATATATATAATTACTGTATTAGTATTTTTCCATTAAAGCCATACCACTTAGTTCTTTTTTTTTCTGCATAAGATGTCACAAGTTTTGTTTGGCTTCTTTACTGGATAGATGATTCTTTATTGCAGTCATTTAAGATTTCACAAGATACAAGGAAGCGGTTATCATTTTTCTTCAGGAAAGAGATGTACTTCAGAAAAGGAGGCTATATTCAAATAACTGCCTCGTAAAATGAATATGCAACTTAGTGCTGAAATGGCTGAGTAGCCTTTGCTCATGTTGGGAAAAAAAATGTGTCCAGACACAAATGCATATTACTAGGATCCTACATTTCTTTTATCACTGCAATGTAATTCATTTGCTAATGGTGTTAATAGTTATCGTTATTGAATAACCAAAGCTTGCTTTAAATGAATCATAACATAATGGTTGATTAGACTGATTACATATGTGAGATATGTACCTATTCCTTGTTTTCTCATCATAATATTAAAATTGATAGACACAACACAATTTGCTGAACATTTATTTATAAAAATGAAATGATAATGTTGTTGAGATATTAGGTTTTTTTAAAGCAGGAGACCAGAAAAATGAGCAATGCCTTTGCGGGGACTCGAACCTGGACCTCTCGAATACATGCTAACCAATACACCACAAAGGCATGCAGAAAGCAGGGAGAAAATACTTGTAAAATATAAGCATGTTCTTCTGCCACAATTGACCTGATGGGCTGTCAATTGACATCCAGCCACCATCTCAGATTTCTGAACAATACAGATTGATAGGATATTTTACCGATGCTATAACATTAAAAAAAGATACTCATCATAAAAATCGAGGCTATCCTGGATATCTTGGCAGTGCACAGGCTGGATCTGCGTAATGTCAATTTCTGTTTTTTCACAGTTGCACAGTACATCCCCTAGTAATATGCATTTTTTTTTAAACATCATTCCCACTATTATTTCTTTGCATTCCTTGCCAAACCATAGCACGAAGCAGATTCTAGCTTGGGAAAAGTTTGGAACTACACCTATCTAACTGTCCAATATGACGGCAAAGTACGGTATGAAGTCCGAGATCCAGACGTCCAATATCCGGAATAATCTAAAATCTGGACCTCAAAACTCGCAACATTTTTTTTAAAAAATACTTTACGCATTGGCATTTCATTTTTTCCCCCCATAAATAAAATGTGGAGTGTCTCGATTCTGAATTTCCCTTCGGCACTAAATAAATACCTCATTACTGAAAAAAACAATAATTTAGCATAAATTGTATGATCAATATTTGGCTCCATAGCTGTGTATTTGCTTGGTGTATATCTCAGACTGAAACATTCATCATTGATTTTACACCTACTAATATACCTGATACCAAACATTTTCCTTTCATTACTGCATGTTTATCAACACATGACAACTTGAGTAATGACTCATGCAGCAATGCCCAAACATTTTTTTTTTACATTAGTTATTGAATAACAAAGAGTATGGTAACCTTTTGTATTGACATTAAGCTTAGAAATGATTAAAGAAAGATAAGACTAAGAAATATTGACGAGGAAAAATTTAACAAACATTTCTTTCTATATGCTAAAATTAGACTTTGCTAATGCTACTCATAAGTGAAAAGATTACATTTAGTGCTATTTGAATTAAGAATAACTGATTTGTTTTTCACATAAACTCAGAACCGGTGCCAGAGCTCGTATGGACGCACTGGGCAGCAGAATTTAGGAAAGACAAGATTTTTGGAATTTAGAGAAGCACCGAGTAACAAAATTAAAGGCTGAAAATACTTTTAGAATTTAGAGAAAGCACTGGGATCCAAAATTAATGGGCAGCAAAAATTTAGAACTTAAGGAGGCGCTTGGTAGCAGAATTTAGGACCTGCAGAGACTGCATCAGGTGGTAAGATATCTAGTACCTGCCCTTGATAAGCCTTAAGTATATGTGGGAATTTATTTAGTCAGGGCTCAGCCTTAAGCATGTGCAAGATATAGACATAAGTATAATAAATAACAATCAGGCTTATTTGTGTCAGTGCGTGATAAACGCAAGACAAAATTTAGCAGAACAACTTGTCTTTAGTCACCAATCTCATGATACATAGCCATTAATGTATAGCGGATGCTATTAAGCTAGGCTAAGATTATCCTTTACTGATTCCAAGGAATTTCAGTCAATATAGCAGATTGTGTTGTTCTTTAACTTTCTGAATTGATCCACCTTAATTATTTTTTGCAGGCTGTTTTTATTACAGCAATTTTATGAAAATTAAAGTTTGAACTTTTGATTATGTCGAAAAGAGTTTCTAACTGAAGCTGCAACACGATCTACAAAGCAAAAGCATATTTCAATGTCCATTAAACAAAAAGTGGAATTGCTGCAAAAAAAGTGGATAAAGGTATATCTGTGTAAAAATTATGCGAGGTGCATTGGAAAGTCAACTGTAGGACATAAGAAAACAGAAAAAGGAACTTTTGAATTTTTTACGGATTCCGACACCCCATTCACGATGAATAACAAAAAAATTAATTGTTATGCTGAAAGTGAAGATCATGACAAAGTAATGACTGAATGGTCTGACAACGTCGCAGCGAGGGCTTGTCATTGACAGGTCAAATGCTAATGTCTCAAGCTAAAATATTTCATTTCACTAAGAAATGAACTTAAAAACTGAATGTACATATTCAACAGATTGATTAACCGATTTAAAAATCGCCATGGTATAAGGCAATTAATAATTTCAGGTGAAGAAGCTTTAGCTGATACTGAAGCTGCTGAACTATTCGCAGATGAATGCATTTAATTCATTAATAGTTAAAAGTTATCTCCAGAACAAATTTACAATGCTGATGACACTGGTTTTTCTCTGGTTATATACTGCAAAATAATTTGGCAACTTTTATTGAAAAGGCTCTAATTCGTGTCAAGATTCCAAAGCGAGACTAACAATTTTAGTGTGTGCAAATGATGCAGGAACGCCCAAGTGTAAAATTTTCATCATTGGGAAAAAATACATGACCTTGAGCATTTAAAGGAGTAAAGAGTTTCCTGTTATATATCCTGCAAATAAAAGAACACAGATGACACAAGTGTTAATGAATGATCAATTTGAAAATCATTTCATGCCTGAAACTCGGCAGAATTCGGTTATTTTACCTGATGATGCAAAAATTGCCCTGATTGTAGGCAACTGTTCAGCTCATACTTCACTTAAAGTTTTAGTGAAAGATGATTTATCCATATTATTCTTTTCTCCAAATTGTATGTCCATCATTCAGCCTATGGATATCAAAATAGCTGAAATTCAAATATAAAGTAGAATTTTTAAAATTCATATTAAATTTCTTGAATAATTGCAAGACTATTCAAGAATTTTTGAAATATTTAAGTGTAAAATTTGCTTTGTGGAGCATTGCAAGATCGTGAGAGGATGTGTCTTCAAATACTAAAAAAATGCTTGGCATAACTTATGGCCAGCTACCACATTTCACGGTGAGAATGATGAATATGATAACCACAAATGGGAAGGTTTTCGCATAATACAAACAAAAGGTTAAATTTTCCAATTAATGTATTTTTTAAAAGAATGTGGAGAAACGGTAGTAAATGAAGATGATACGCTCTTTTGCAAAAAAATCGAAGCACCATGAAGGAAGCGGTTGTTTTTGATGAAAATGAATATGTGTGTAGCTCATACAAAGGTAATAAAATGATTAAAAAATCAAGGTCATAGTATCTGTTCACGGCTCACAATCACCCATTGAGTGTTCAACTTAGTAGTTGGTCAAACCACCCCTGCCGGCAATGCATGCTTGAATTCATCTAGGCAAGGAGTGGTAGAGGTTCCTAATGTCATCCTGCGACACATTCTGCCAGGCATACATCAGTTGTCGCTCCAGATCTGCAATATTTTGTGGTGCCCGAATCTGATGGCTTACAATGTCCCAGACATGCTCGATTGGTGAAAGGTCTGGTGACCTTGCTGGCCAAGGAAGAATATCAGCTGCACGGAGACAGTCCAGAGATATGCGAGCGGTTTGTGGACTGGCATTATCTTGTTGGAAAATGGCCCGAGATGATGTGTCATGAAGGTTAATGCAACCAGCCGCAGGATGGTATCAACATATCGTTGATCTGTTAAAGATGTATGGAGGATGACTGAAGATCACCTGCTGTCATGAGAAAACGCCCCACACCATCACACCAGGGGTTATGGCTGCATGCTTTTATAAAACAAAGGCTGATTGGGACCGATGGCCCCATCCTCTCCAGACACGAACACGGTGGTCGTCTGCTTCAAGAGTGAAGCGGGATTCATTGCTATACCATGCCAGTCTGATGGCAGCCATGATGATCAGCTGCGACACCACTCCAGACGATTCTGCTGATGTTGTGGGGTCAAAGGCAAATGTCTTAAAGGTCTCTGTGAGCGTAACCCCACCTTGGACAAGTGCCGTGAGATGGTGGACGGTGCCACAGGAGGTATAGACGTGGCTGTAATGTGTTGAATAGTCGACAGTGATACCGTAGGGCAGTTTGGGCCTGGTGAACAGTCATCCTATCTTGCCTTGCATTTGTGCTCCTTGGCCTTCCAGAGCCTTCATTTCATCGGCAATTTCCTTGTAGCAACCATTGCTGCCAACATCTTTACACAGAAGTGTTTGTATGCTGCAGATGGCAGCCTATTGCTCGGTATGACCACCCAGCTTCACGCAACCCTGCAATGCAACCATTTTTGAAGTTGTTTAGTTGTCTGCGAGGTCTTCGATAACGTCCTAATGGTATCTTTAGTTGCTTCTTTACGAAATTACAATGGCAGCAAAAAAAAAGGTAAATTTTCCACCTCTGTTACTGGTTTTATACATTGTGAATTGTGCACTGGAAATGTGCACTATGATCGCAATTCCTGTTTATTTGCCTTGAAACTTTCATCATTTGCATGTTTGATAAAGACGTTTTTGCATACCAAATTTTGTCACAATCGCAAAAGTCCTCGGTGCTTCGATTTTTTTTGCAAAAGAATGCGTAACAGAAGTTCTTCATTGTGATGACAATGGTCTAATTATCAATAAATTAACGGACAGCAAAATCTGTAGTGTGGTTCTAGATTCAGAAAATACCACTACCAATCGTGAAGAATGGGACAGAGAGGTTACTGAAAATGAAAAAATTTCGATGAATAAATTAATCGGAATTCTCGACACAGCAATTACTAACTTGAGCAGTGGAACTTTGTTACTGAATAAGGAATTATGTCTGTCTACAGAGTTATATTATATACAGAAATATTAGCACAAAGAAAGAAACTTAAACAACTTACATTGAAAGAAATGTTTAATAAAGTGAACAAATAAGTATTAAGCTTTTTTTTTTTCTTTTTAGCCCAGAAGGACTATTGATTTCGTTTTGGTATTTTGCTTTGTTTCTCTATAAATGTTGGTTAACTTTTCAAATTGTTGCCACCAAATATTATTGCTCTGTATTATATTTAAAGAAATTAAATAATGAACAATCTGCATAAAAGTATGTATGTTTCACGCATTGTGATAAAAGAACGGTGCCTAGAGCCATCCAGTTTTGAATAACGTACGTTTCCACCAGAATATTGGCATCTAGAAGCCCAAATTTGGAATTTGTTTTATTATCTATTTCATGTTTTGTAAAACTTTAATGGATTTTTTATGAATGAACTCAACGATTTAAAAGTGAGCAATGGCAGTGTTGTACAGGAAACATTTTTATCTCCAGCGCACGAGACTGTGTATCGGAAATTCTAAAGATATGCTCATTTTAAAATTATTTTTCAATATTGCTCTTGAACTGAATTTTATGGTTTAGATGTGAAGAACAAGGTATTTAATAAATAGAGGTAACACACAAAATGTAAAAAAATTCTCCTTTCTGAAGAAGCTCTCAGATTTTTTCCGTCTTATTTTTTTGTAAATTTTGTTATGCTTTAGATCATAAATGCTTCATTATTTCGTAAATCACGATTTCAAATTTTTAATTTTATAATTTCTACATGTCATCTTAGAAGTTTTAAACCAGTGATCTACTATCTGGAAAAATCCAGAATCGCCAAGTCCGGATCTTGGACTTGTACTGTACTGGTATTCCCATCTTCTGCTACCTATTACCTGCCACAGTGTGTTTTTGGAAGACTTTGTTGCAAAATTAGAGAATGTTCCTTGCTGCTGTTCCCAGTCATTCTGTTTCATCTAGTATCGAACCAAAGGTGGGGTGGCCAAAATGCATGATATTGCTTTAAGGGGAAAATACTGTATTATGTAATGTTGCATTTATTTTTAATTTTTCATGAATTTTTATGTCTATGTAGTGCTAACTGAAAGAGATGCCTTGGCCCTTAGTAGAAGCCCTTTTGTTGTACAGCTTTTCTATTCTTTGCAGTCTAAAAATAATATATATTTGGTGAGTATTGATGGTAGATTTTAGAAAATTGTGATTTATTGTGAATTTGTTTGTATGTGTAATTCATTTACTTCCTTATGGAGGCTTGCTATGAAAAGAAATATTGTGATTTTGAAAGATATAATTCTACCTTGTTTTACAGCTAATTATTTTATTAATTATAATTTTACAGTACTGAGGAAAAAAGGGGAGATAGGCAGAGCAGCTTTTTTTTTTTTTTTTTTTTTTTTTTTTTGTTTTGTGTGTGTGTGTGTATGTAAGCATATACAGCATAATCAGTGGAGGAGACAAACAGCAGTAGTTAAGAATGTGTTAATATTCTGACATATCTGCATGCAAGGCATTATAGAATTTTATTCTTCTATTTTGAATCTCCATTTTAGATTAATTGTTGAGACTAATGGCTTTCATTACTTTAGTACCTGGCATTATGAGCCTTAAGTAGTAAGTCTCAGATTTTATTATTATTATTATTTTTTTAGCTGAACAAACTGACTTTATGGTTTTCCTCCTTCAAGCATAAAATCAGAATTTTAAGTACTATTTTGCATAGAATGTTCCTCAATGGATGTGGTGATAGCAATCTCGGAGCTCAAAATCTGAATTTTCATAGTAATTTTGTTGTATGCAGTTATCTATAATGTGTATAATCTTCAGTCTGTATTCTAAGATGATAACATTCACATAAATAATTTTATGTGCCAAAATAATGTGCTTGCAGCATTCAAATTCTATCAGCAGCTTTCCTCATTGCCATCAAAAGGCATTCTGCCAAAGCAAGAAAGGGTTGCTATAACATTTGGTTCCATTATAGTTCCACTATAAATTTCAAATATTCCACATCCCCTCTCATTGAACTTTTCCTTTATCAGAGAGATATTAACAAAATATTAGAACAATGTTGTAATAATTACTAACTTCAATCATAATTCAAATTATATCAATTAGTTATTTGGTTTGATAACTGTAACAGGTCTAATCATGCTGAGATGTATTATGTGTAATTAAATACATGAAGTTATTCAGTGCTGAAATCTAAAATGACAAAAAGAAATATAATATGGTATTAAAATTAAAGATTACTTAACAGACAATAATGTGAAACATAATACTCAAAGTATGATACTTATACATAGTTCCAAGAAATTAACCAGGTTTCCATACACACTACATTTTAATGGAAAATCTACTGTTTGGAAGCCTAGTATAAGTTTCATAAGAGTGAGCCTCACAATTTTTTTCTTCCTGCATAAGGTAATTTATCAGTTAACATCTTCCAGCTGCTAGAACTTGCGCAGCGTATCATTTAGATTTTCATTAACAGGTACTGATTCAGAAATGAATAATACACTTTCACTGACAAAAAATTTTTTGAAAATGAATAGAATTAAATTGTAATTCATTATTTGCATTACACTGACAGTATTTCCAAATACTTATCAGTTTCACTGATAAGTGTTTCGTAGTTAAAGATCTAATGGCTATTCTTGATCTTTTATATTTATCTAATTCAGCCCTTTTAAACTGATAATTCAGATGATATTTTTAATTGAGTAAATAAAAATCAAAACTATATAACGACAGTTTTTAACTCATACTGTATCTGCCAACTTCCTCAGTTTTTCACTTAATCTCCTGATGTCCAGTTAGATCACTGAAACTCTCAGTTTTTAATTTTTAGCATTTATTAAGCAAAATGTTTCCCAGCAATAAATGAAAGTTACTGAATTATAGGAAGCAAATTCCTATTCCCTGCCTATAATGATTTTCAGAATAAATTTCTTGTTAAACTTTATTTCATTAAAATTGTATTTTTTTCTTACTACATTTCACAAATTTCATTTGACCTGAGTTATATTAATCTACTGTAGATATTTTAAAATTGTTATGGGAAGATCCAAGTAAGGTTTAATTAGCTAATATTTATATTTAAATCTGTTTACTTTAATGTAGAGTGCATTATTAAGTTTACCCACACAAATATTATGCACATTAATTCTGAATTTTATTTTCATTGTATTTATAAGTGCTTCACTAAATAAAAGCTTTCCTTCATTATTTGTGATTTTCTCAGTGTAAAAGTGTAAGAAAATTTTAAAATGAAATTAACCAAAGAACACAAAATTTAGAATATCCAATTAAATGCTAATATATTTTAGATTAGAATTGGATTACAAATAAGTTTAGTAGTCTGAGGCATGTCTTATATAATGAATTAAAGTCAGTATGGCGGTGTTATGCAGCATGAAAACCTACCAGTTTTCTCACAAAAATCTCCCCGTTTTATAGATTTAAAGTTTGGCAGCTATGAAATATATATGCATCAACAATGTTCTTTATTAGTTAATTACATCATCAATGGTTTATATATTTTTCTAGTCTATTTATTGTTAAAGCTTAAAAGAATAATTGACTTACCTCTTTAATGAGGTATCGAAGCACTTCATTATTGCACCATATGGTGATTAGCAATCTTGGGGTTCAAAAACTGTATCTTCATAATCATTTAAATTCTTTATTGCATGCAGCTATATACAATATATACAATCTTCAAACTTTACTCTAAGATGACACCATTCACATAAACAATTTTATGTGCCAAATAATGTACCTTTGGCATTCAAATTCTATCAGAAGTCTTCCTCACTGCCATCAAAAAACGTTCTGCCAAAGTAAGAAAGGGTTGCTGTAACGTTTGGTTCTATTGGAGTGATGCTATAAATTTCAAATATTCCAAATAGAAAGCATTCTTCCAATTAGGTAGAGTATAGCTTTTAAGTACTTTAATGTAATTAACCAACCAAGTATGGAGTTTTAGTAACTATCTGGAATTTAATTGAATACTCCATGTAAGAAAATCATAACCAATTTTGAATGTAAATTTGATAAAACTTCTAAAATATAAAAAATTTCTTAGTTATTCATTTTATATTTTTTCTTTGAAACCCATGTTAAATTTAGGTTGAATTTTGTGTAATTTTAGAATTAAATGGCAAGTTTAACATAGGAAATTTTGTGTTAATGTAATGAAATATTATCATATTTTATAAATTATTAATATTACATTATTTATTGCAGGTTATGGAATATATGATCGGAGGTGATGTAAAATCACTCCTCCATGTTTGTGGGTTTTTTGATGAAGACATGGCTGTTTTTTATGCTGCAGAAGCTGCCCAAGCATTGGAATATTTGCACAGGCACAATATTGTTCATAGGTAATATTTGATTTAATATAACAGGGTTTAATGTTCTGCTCAGTTTCATTTGATCTACCTATCTAAATGCTTGGTTCATGATTGTCGGATAGATAAAGTAGCTGAATATTTGTAAGTTATAATGCAGTAAAACATATTGGTTTTTATGCCACTTATCATGCTTCTTTCCATGTTGTATGAGTTTAAAATAAATCCCACCGGACGTTTCTTTGTGAAACATTGTTTTCATCATGGTACAAAACTGTAGTATGCCTTGCTGAAATCAAATTACTTAACTTGTACACATTATTGAGGTTTTAATACTTTGGATATAATTAGTAAATGATTTTATTAGAATTTTTGGTACTTTCTGATTATCTACATCACACCAAAAAGTTCATGGAAAAGTGTTCACGAGGCAAAGCAGTATGTTGCCAAAAAGTATTTTTGTAGCAGCTCAAGTATGCACTCAGCTAAGGTTCGTATAGTCCTTAAGAGCCCTTAAAAGTCCTTAGGTTTTTTGGAACTAATTTTTGGTCTTTAAAAGTCCTTAATTTCAGTTAAAACTGTCAGAAGGTCTTTAATTTTAATCACCTGAAATTTCTGTCTGTTTTTACGACTGCCATTCTGAGTGTGAATTACCATTTTAGAGGAATATTTTTTATGATTCGCTGACAAATTTGGGTATCTGAATGGGTACATGGGTTACAATTTGTTCCTATTTCTAATATAAATGGTGGGATAATTGAATTTCTAGGTAATAACTGAAACATAAGCATTTCAAAATTATTTAATTTTCTTCTTAAGAAAAGCTCTTAAAAAACTTTTTGTTTTTGGGGATAAGAATTCTTTTATTAAACGGTTCAAAATATGGTGACTTTTCAGCAGTTTGGCGCTTTTATTATCAGTTTCTATACAAAACTTTTAATTCTGAGGTCTGCAAAATTTTCAATGATTTTTTTTAAACATTATAACATTGACAAATTAAGATAATGGCAATATATTGAAATTATGTTTAAGGAAGTACATGAAAGTAAAACATTTTTATTTTTCAATATCAAATAATAAGGTGACATTACTTTCCATTTTGACAACTGTACAATATTTTGAAACAAAATATTTATCTAGTTTATTAAAAATATCTTCTTTTTAATTATTTCATGGTAAGAGTTTTTCCCCATGTATTTGTCTTAGAATATTCAAAATTCTCAGAATATGCATCAGTTTTTCTCTATCAAGTTAATTTTACAGTTTTATCCTCGGATTTTTTTTTTTCAAAATATTTCTGGTTTTTTGCTGTCACAGAATTGGTAGGGGTAATTTTTCTTTAGGATTTTAGACATTGCAACTTGAAAAGCTTACAGGGATTTGAAGGCAAGATTTATAGACCCACAATTTTAGAAAATTTCAAAGAAATATTGCAAAATGAAAAATGTTTCTGTGCTATTAACACTAATGGACGTATTTTATACAAAGTTTATCATAAATTTCATAATTTTTGGAAAACGATGAAAACATAATGTTTTACTTCTGATACTAAAATTTTTTTCTTGAAATTTTTTATCTTCCATTTATTTTCTCTACTTTTCACTAGACACAAGCATGGTAAATACTAAAAATACTTCTAATGTTATCACATGGACAGACATTTATAGACAGGAATTTTTCTATTACTAAAGAAATTGAAAACTGACTATTTAAAAGATTCATCGTATACGTCTCAATGCATCACACACAAGACTGGCACTTAGCATTTTCCCTCTTGATGGAATCTCTGCAGATCCTAAATTCTACTCCCAATCCTTATCCTAAATTCTAAAAGTTTTGACATTTTTAGATTTTGTTGCTTGGTGTGCCACTGAATTGTAAAAATTCTGGCACACTGGCTCTGTGATCTACCTTTATCATATACCATTTCATATTTATTCTGAACGTTCTTATTGGTTGGCATTACTAAAGAAATAAAATTAGCACGTTTTTCTATACATTCTAAGTGCATTTAGTTTATAACAGAAATCTTTAATTAAATCCAAAAATTCTAAAATGAAGAGGAAACATATTGAAGTTGATTATGTAAAAAGAAAGAAAATTATTTTTCAAAGATATGTAGGTTTATTATTAAGTAAATTAACCAGTTGTTCATAATTTCAGCCTTTACCATATTTCCTTTCCATTTCCTTATCAGAATGCAAATTACTTAGATAGTTTTAAACTGAGGTTTTTGGTTTGTAAGACAGAGTATGTTTCTGGCCTTCACTTACACACTGAATTAGTTCCTGCCAGCTGTGAGAATTTGTAATTATTCATATTTGTGTTGTCACTGCCGACATTTGAAGTTGTTGCAACTTTAGAATTACTTTGCAAGTTAGATTAAAATTAAATTGTGTAGTCTTTGACTACTAGTTCACATTTTTAGTTTGAATTCGACTGTTCCTGCTTAATTACATCACCAGTAATTGTAGTTGATTTTGTTAGCATAAAAATGTGCCTTATGTTCTAAGTTATTTTTAAATGAGAGGTTTATTTAAACTTTTATCTGATTTTGTAGTTACTTTCAGACATAGCAATAATTTGTTTCATGTCTATTAGGGGTTTTGGACTATTTAACTTTTACCAGATCAAGTAAAACAAAGGTACGTTTTTTGAGAGATTGACAAGTTAAGAAACAAAGCACACAGAAACTAGTGACAACACTGGTTTGCATATTAAAACAAATTTCTGATTGTTAGGAAAGATGCTTAAAGAGAAGGAAATTGATATAAATTAGCTGAAATGTCTGGGAAGGCTTCATATTAAAAAGGGGCATAAATATTTTGTTGAGTGTTGTTGCCACAAAACATAAAAGTTTTGTAGCTTTTAATGTGTAATTATCTTAATATCTTTTAAGAATCACTGTTATAAATTACATGTATTTTAAACTGTGAAATGTTATTAGATTGGTATTTTAATAGTGGTTTTTTAAAAAATGTTTTTAAAAAAGGAATAAAATTTAATAGTGGCCATGTAAATCTATAATGACGAAGGATATCTAACTACCTAATTTAATTATATGTATCTAACTGCCCAACCTTAAAAGTTATCTCTGTAGATTCAAGTGAGTTATTGCCTTTCATTAATGCTTACCGTGGTCTTAAGATATAGCCCAAAAATGTAAAAATGAATGTAAAACTTATTCTTTGCATCTGGTGAGACATAAAATAATACAAAACAACTTATCACCTCTGGTGCTTTAGTGGCTTATTAGAACCTTAAAGTATATTATTTGGGTTACAACCCTAGGAACTGTACATGAAGGTACGACACTAATTGCGTCAAACAGACAGAGCACAATACTTTCAAAACTTGCTAACCGTTCCTACATCCGGCTTTCAGGTTTGTTCTGATCAGCAGGTCTCTCTCTCTCTAGGCAAGCAGCAACAGTGGCAACAGCCAGTCTTCTGTTACAAATCATACTGATTATGATTTTACTTCTCATTTTAACAGATGCCGTTTGACATAAAATCTACCTGCTATTTATTTTTCCAAATGTTGCTCCAAAAGTTATATGCTCTAGGCTGAGCAAGTACATGACAAAATGAGATGTAAAAGAAAAAATCAACATAAAGCTAACTGTTAGTAAAATGGAAATAAAATGTCACTAATCTTCTTTCAGTATGTCCAACTATTGTAAGCATAAGATATTTAATGCTACATTATAAATTTTATAAAGTTGATTTTATTCTCAAATTTGTTTTAAAGTTATGTTTATTAAATTATGTTTCATAATAATGCATCCTACTTACGGATCTGTTTTATTCTTAGGATGGTGTTACAAAAGTGAAGTTCAGTCATAAGTAATATCTTTAACTGAATTGATTCAGTTCCCATTTGCTGATAAGTCCTTAATTTTTTTCATTAAGGGTCTTTAAACATCCTTAAAAGTAGTTAATTTCCATCTACAGAAATGTATGTGTACCTTGTTAGCAAGCTTGTTTTCAGAAGCATGGAAAACTAAAGTTGTACAGTGCTGAGTTCATGCAAATTTCGGATAATTTTTAAGCAAAAAGAGATGTATATGGAAAGAATAACATGATAAGGAAGGATTTCTAAAAAATGGTAAATGTTTTATTACTGATGTTTCTTAGTGCTGTGCTATTTTAAAATGGCTGTCGCCTTCCACCCTTTAGTGTGCTGAAAAGTTAATCACCATTGAGTCTACGAATGCTGTCCTGTTTGCAGTTTTTTATTGAGGGTGGGGAAGGTCAGAGCATCAGAAAGCACTGATTTTTTTAAAAAGAAATTGGTTTCAAAATAATACTCAGAATTTTTCTTAATTGGTTACCTTAATCTTCATAAAATGTTTAGTTTATAAATACTTTCAATTTTTTGTTTGTTTGTTTTAATTCTAGAGATTTAAAACCGGATAATATGCTGATATCCTCAAATGGGCATATCAAGTTAACGGATTTTGGTCTTTCAAAAATAACTGTTAAAAAAGGTAATTTACATTCAGTTGTAAAATATAATTAGATATTGATAATCAGTAGCTTAATTTGTATTTTTACATCTTTTTTCCCAGCTATTAAACTCATGGATCTTCTTGGTTCACCTGGTTGTTTTGGCAGCAATTCTAAAAATCAGTTTCCAAATCGTACACCTGGGCAACTATTATCTTTGACATCAGTTCTTGGCTTTGTATGTGTTATTTTTAAAATTTTAAAATCCTTTTACAATACCCATTTCTCCAAATGTTACTGTGCATGATCTTACTTTTCATGCTATTTTTTAAAATTGTCTTTTGTTACTCTTTTGAAAGTAAGTATATATATATTTTTTAATATGTCAAATATAAGGAATGTAATGGCTAGAGCCTGCATTTTCGATATTTTCAGTTGCCCTTTGACTAACTGTGTTAGAATCCATTTTATCCAAACTAATAGACATAGAAACATTTTGATTGACTTAGCTGTTTACTTTTTAAAATAAAAAAAAAATTTTTTTTTGGTAACTTATTTTGATTGACTTAGCTGTTTACTTTTTTTAAAATTAAAATATTTAGGTAATTTTTTTATATGGTCAGGCTTATTTTTCATAAAATAGTAGAAATGGTTCTTTTTTTTTCTGCTTATTATTTTTAACAATAAAGTTATTTTTCATGAAACTTCCCACGCATTAAATTTCCTTTTTAAACTTTGATTTTAATTTAGAGCTCATAATATGTTACATCGATTTTAGTACAGCTATGGCACTGAAATTATTGAATCATTATCCCAAGGATGAAGATAGGAAAATATATGAAGAAAGTTAATAGCATTTTGGTTTATATATATATTTTTTTTTTT
>KK118602.1:177935-194602 GCA_000611955.2 Stegodyphus mimosarum | reverse complement strand
AAGCTGTTTTGTAACCCATGATGCTCAGTGAGAACATAAAAAAACTTAACAAATCCTCTGGTGCAATGTTAAAATCTGAATCCTTTCAGATTTTCTTTCTTTTTGAAGTTTTTATTATTCTTCTGCCCAAATGTAAAAAATTTGAAACTTTTTACATTTGGGCAGAAGAATAATGCCTGCTCATTAAATGATATAAGAAATAATTAAAAATGGAGAAACAAATGTTGGTCATGAACAATTAATGCTGTCTGCACAAATAGGATTAGTTTTCACACTCACCAAATTTGCAATCAATCATTGTGTTTGTTATAACACAAAAGCACTGAAATTTGGGTATGCATGATTTTCTTTTTACATGTTTTTTTTTTTTTAGTTATTAAAAATTTGGTTCCTTTTCTACCCTTTTAACTATAAACTTATCACCTTTTATTAAAGTGAAATGGAGGATATCTGATTTTCATATTTACTGTAGGTAGTCACAATAAAAATGTGATGTAAGTTAGCATTTATATCTGGTTAATTGCCTTGTACTGCTAATATATTCCAGAACTACTTATTACCATACTAGTTTGCACACTTCTGGAAGTAATAAGCATTATTTTGATGAATTGTATTGTTTTTTAATGGAATTTTAAGGAAGAGACACAAGGAATTTAGTTGAATTGCAAGAAATTACAAATGACCATGTGTGCAAAGAAAATTATCATATCATTAGTTTACTCTCAGATGTTAGTAATGTCTTTAGATAGTTGCTAGTGTCATATTTATTTTTCATGAAAATGATTGTCTTATTTCTCTAGTCTAGTTTGATTTTAGGTAAACTACTCATTTTAAGAACTGCAGGAAAGAGAAACTTAATTAAGATTATTAATAAATCATTGCTCAATAAAAATGAAATAAAAACTATAGCTACTTTTCAACTTATTATGCTATAATTGCATTTTAAGGAAAAGTTGGGATAACAGTTTTCAGCCTTAAAAAATTGAATATTTTAAATTTATTTTTAAAAAAGTGGTTTATGCTTTTAAGCTAATATTAAAGTGAACCATATGCAAAGTGGGAGAAAATTAAGCTTATCATGGCAAAAAGTGCATTTTCATATCTCACAATTTACTTTCTGCTAAACATTTTCTAGCCGGCTGGTAATGTAAACAAATTTTACTTTGTTTCTGAAGTCTGATATTTTTTAGAGTATAATGTTAAGATTAAAACCTGCTTTAGAAAGAGTCTAGTGGATAATATTGTATGAAAAAGAAGTCACTGCTTAGGAAGAATTTTTATATCAACTCGAGTAGGGTTTTGTGGATATCTTTGTTAGAAAAACTGTTTTTTGTGTCGCGATTGATGTGCTCATCTGATGATCTCTACTTTAAATTAAAATTATCTGTTTTTCTTCAAAATCTCTGCTCCAGTCTAACTTTTAATATATGAAGAAAATATTTTTTAATGATCCTATGCAGTAATTTGCATCAGGCTGCTGCTATACCGTCTGGCTGTGCATAATTCAATTATTATTCAATCAAATTTGACACTATTCCGATTTCTTTCAGTCGCTAATTGCTATAAAATGCATTTTTGATGAATTATGATTATAAAATTTATTTTAAAAATGTCTTTAAAATTTAGATAGTTAAGAAATTTTTAACTCAGTTGTTTCAAAGTACTATACCAAAAGTTCCCGTATTGCAGAAATATAATATATATTTCTGTGAATGAAGCTATATTGTGGCTATTCAAAGTAGTTTAAAAATTATCAAAAATAAAGTGATAACTATTACCTAACTTCCAAAGCAGACTCTCTATAAAAAGCGGACAGTGCATGTGTAAAAATGGCCAAAATTGCAGGCAAGTTTTACCTTTTTATCTTTAGGCATTCATTGTGTGAACAGAATAACTGGACAAAATTATAAGTAGAACTTATCAGCAAGAAGAATGTTTAAGAAACTGAATTATTTTAACTACAGTTTGACTGATTTAAAATATTAATGTGTGTAATTTTATCTTTAAAGACTTTTCATTTTAGTTTTTGGGTTTACCTGCAAGTTTACAGGAAAAGTTTTTATCATATAAAATTTATATGTATGTTAAGCTAATTCATGTGCATTAAATTTAAAATTTATAAGTGTAGTAAAAATAGAATTTTCCTATACTTATAAATTTTAAATTTACTGCATGGGCATGAGTTAGCTTAACTTTAAGATGAATTAACTTAATGCATAAAACTTTTGAAAAAAAAAGACTTATTTGACTTAATAAGCAAAATTAAAAATTAGTTTTTATCATCTTTTAAAAATGCTTCCTTTTTTGCAAAATATTTTCAAATGTTTTTGGTTTAATGCATATACACATTAAAGAGCCCCGCTTTACTGTAAATGTTAGTTCCTAGTAACTTTGATTCAAGCATAAATTTGCGGACAGTGTTGTGTTCCACACTTTTTATGTGTTTTTTAGCTATATCTTGCTTTCAAAATCAGATTTTTATGAAATGTGTCTTTTATATTAAAAAAAAGAGTGCCATTTTTATTATCCCAATATAGAGCTGTGTAAGTTTAAAAGAAGTTCATTAAACATTTTTGAGTCCTATTTATTTATTTAAATTCAAAGTAGACAATTTTCACCCTTAAAAATTGTTATCTTTAAAAATTTTCTTATGATTCTAGTTTTTTTAGTGCATATTTTGATCATCTGGTATTAAAAATGGATTTTGTAGTAAAAAAATACATACTTTCAAGTTATACAAATCAAATGCATACTTTCCATTATATGCATTTGATTGCTAAATAAATTTCATAAATAAAAAGATTTTTCTCCGTGAAACGGTATGACCTGATTATTAAAATTTGTAAAGTTGCTGATTAATAGCAAGCTTTGGTATTTCCTTAATAGAGCAGCCACTGCAAAAGAATTTGAAATTTACATGTTTCAGATTGTGCCAGTTTTGGCAATTAAATGCAGTGCCCACTTAAATAAGGAAGTAGCCAATCTTCCATCTAAATTCTTTTCTCTTTCCTTTTGCAGCTGTCAAAAACTTAAGAATTTTAAAGTTTCAGTACTTATTATGTAATTGGTCTTTTATGTCATATTTTGTCTGGGGAGAATTCTTTTGCATCTGTTTACATAATAAAACTATAATATTATTTTATAAAATTCAAGAGCTTCTATACAAAAAGTAAATTTACATAATTATGAAGAAATGAATTTGCAATAAGCAACGATTTTTTTTAAAAATCAAAATGAAATACATTTATTTCATTCTTTTTTTTTCCCACTAGGCTTTGCATCTTTCTCAAACACCATACAGAACACCTAAAAGTGTGCGGAGAGGACCAGAACCTTCATCCAATCAGCGGATATTAGGAACTCCTGATTATCTAGCTCCTGAGCTATTATTGCATAAAGAACATAGTAGGGAATTACTGTTTATTATTTTTGTTGCTTATTTCTCTCATTTCTATGATAATAATTCATGACAATTCTTTTATAATTGATCTTATGTGATATGAAAGTTACTGGTATATAGAAAAAATTAAATAATTATTGGTATTTTCACATTCGTATTTTTTTAAGCCTATTTTCCCCCTTTCTTAGGTATCCATTTAATAGTATGAATTTCTAAGTAGTCTTTCCAAAACAGAAGGTATTGTGAACATGTAAAATGGGAAATAACTGTTTATGGAAGTTAAATATTGGGCCATCTAGAAAAGTTCTATGGTTTTTCAAATTGAAGTCCATTTTCGTATAATTATTTTATTGCTGCTGATAAAGAATGACTTTAACTGAAGCAGCTATATAAATTAAAAAGACTTTCTGCTCAAACTGCATAATTCTAGCTTAGTTTGGCATGATTTTTATTTCAGTGCAGTGCTAAGAATAGAGAATCCAAAAGTTCATTTTTATCCATGTACTATTAAATTTTTATTTCAAAAAAGGGAAAAAAAATGCTAGTCAGACTGCTCGCAAAATTTATGTTGTATGTGTTCTGGTGACACAATTTGAATGTAGTTTGAGAACTTGAACATGGAAATTTCAGTCTTGAAGATGATGCTCACTCTAGACAACCATCCTTTGTAAACAGAAATATATTAAAAGAAACTATTGCTGAAAATCCACATTGCACAGTTCAGAAATTATCAGACAGAATAAATATTCTGAAAAGTACAGTGCTTGATCACTTGAAGAAGAATGGATATGTAAACTGATACAGTGTATGTGTGTTCCATATTTTAAAAGAGCAGAATGTGTTTTCCTAAATTTCAGCATGCAGTTCTTTGCTCAAACAAAATAATCTTCTTTTTTGAAATGGCTTACTACTTACTGTAATTAAGAAGGTGATACTATACTATAATATTACAAGAAAATGATCATGAGGTAAGCCAAGTGATTCTTCTTTAGTAAAATCTAGAGGGGAGCTGCATTACCGAAAAGTAATGCCTCGTGTATAAGGAATTGTGCATTATGAAATGTTGCCCCCAAATCAGACAATAAATTTGGAAATGTATTGTTTCCAAATGGCATTTTAAAAGCAGAATTTAAAGAAAAGTACTCAGAACTCTCTAGTCAAGACACTGTCTTCTATCATGACAATAACATTTCAGTGAATGCCAAGGACTTCTTACATGTCCTTGGGATATTTTGTGTCACCTCATATTCACCAGACCTTGGTCCTGAGATTTTCACCCTTCAGATCGCTTTAAAATTATCTGAATGGCTTGGAGTTCTTTACTTTGGAGACTCAAACATCTTTTCAATAACTTCTTTATTAGTAAACCTAATGGCTTTTTTTAAGCAATTTTCCAGCAGCTGGACAAAGGAAAACATCATAGAACAAAATGCTGCTTATGTGATTCAATGAAATTTTCTTTTGTTTGTTTGTTGCTTCATTTCTATGTATCATAAAAAACTGCAGGATGTTCCATATGTCCAAATAAATTTGATAAGAAGAGTACAGGGTGCATCAGAAATTGCATACACACTTAGAGGTGTCATAAAAATTCATTTTCCAATTTGCAAGATTATGGGAAAATAGAGCTACAGTTCATTTTGAAAAATATGTGTACATACTGGCCAAATGAATGTTCAAAATGATGGCCTTTGGCACTGATACATTTCTAAGTATGAGTCACTTTCCGTACTCCACCCCAAAGTGTCCACTGAGATTCCAATACACACTGCTTGAATTTCATCCCAAAGTTTGCAAAGGTTTCATGATTTATAATGGTAAACCTCATCTTTTACTGAGGCGAATAAGAAAAAATTGAGTGGCGCAAGATCTGGAGAGTATGCAGGAAACTCACTTGATCTCCTGCGTTCTATCCACTGGCCTGATCCAGGTATAGGGTACACATCCCTATGATAGTGTTGTGAACACTGTCTTTTTGGTTATAAAACCTATCATTGCAGTACATTGCATGAATGCCAAGAAATATGGAATCAGCAAGTATTGTTACACTTTTCTGCAGTTACAATAAATTTAAAAGAGAAAGGTCCCTAGAAGACAAACTGTATCATACATTTACAGCCTTTAACAGTAATGTGGTATTATCTTCAGTTCAATATACACAATTATTCCTACCGGCAGTTCCATTATTCCTACTGGCAGTTGAGCTGTACTTCATCCATCCAAATACTACTAGCACTTACACCACTCTCATGTGACCCTTTGCTGTGAAGACTTTTTGGTATTTATGTATTAACACCACCACTTTAGTAAAAATTGCCAAACTTTCAGAATGTGCCAAACTCTGGCAACCATGTGCATAACCATTGTTTCAACAGCCATCTTCATAACAATTCTTCAATCAAGCAACGCTGTCATTTTCATATGCGTCCTTTTGTGTTGTTGTTGCTGTATTCCAAATTCCAACAGTTTTTATAAAGAAACTGTGATATTTTCTGCCTTAAATTTAGTTTTCAAATAAGAACTTGCCAGCAATGGAAGAAATTGCAGTAAAATTTCTGCAGTAATACAGAATTTTGCTGAAACGTTTCGAAAGGGAACGACGAGTAAATGCATTTCCTAAATAGCTGCTGTTGCCAAGAATTGTTTTTTTTTTTTTTTTTTTTTTTTTTTTAAAGAGAAAAGGGATCACTGCATACTTCAGGAGAAAAATAATACAAAAAATTACAGGAAGATTTGAAGAAGAATATAAGTGTTTTGGTTCTTTAATGTATCACATAGTCCTTATTTAATACTTCAAATTTATATTTTAAGTTGCTGAAGTATGTTTTCTTTTCATTCTGATAGTGTAAAATTATTAACACAACAACCTTGAGTTTGATGTAGATTTATGTCAAGATTTCGAAGTCAGACAGGTACAGGTCTCAAAATTGATTGAGATTTTGACATAAATCTATGCCGAAATCAAGGTTGTTGTGTTATTAATTTTATGTTTCCCTTGACATATTTCTCTTCTGTTTTCATGTTGATAATGTTTATCAACTTATAATAAATATAGATAGTTTGGTAATCTTTCTTAAAAAAAAGGTGCGAAAACCACCAGCTTGCACCCTGTAATACTCATGAAATTTAATACATGGAAGCCCCCTGACCTGATGAGGTGAATAAAAGTAAGGATAAAATATGAAGCATCATTAAATTACATTGATTTTAAAATGATAGACACTTAGTGGTGTATCAGTTAGCTGTGACTGTCTTTTGTCCTTCCAGCTTGATGTCTTTCAACCGGTTCTGTACTTCTGAAAAAAATGGCATACATTACCTTTTCATGGCATGTTGCCTTTTTATTGTGGGTATGGGATCATCTTCAAACACCCATATTTTACTTTCTTGACGTGTTGGAG
Source organism: Stegodyphus mimosarum (assembly GCA_000611955.2). Classification (NCBI taxonomy): domain Eukaryota; kingdom Metazoa; phylum Arthropoda; class Arachnida; order Araneae; family Eresidae; genus Stegodyphus; species Stegodyphus mimosarum. Next base: position 187,801 of record KK118602.1, on the reverse strand, counting down.
CATCAAAAAGTGGTGTGAATGTTTCGTCACCAGTTAATCACCAGACCACCACCATCATCATGACTTTTGCACAACCCAAAAAATGAGAATTTTGGCTGATTTTCGAGTTTCAATAAGTCAAATTGTTGGGATCATAGATATATGAAATTTTCAGTGTGTCATCTTTGTATGCAGATGATTATGTTTCTTGATTTATGTTACTAATAGTATATAAGAATTTGTTTTATAAAGAAAAAACAAACTGTATTTTCCAAAAATTTTAAATTTGTACTGAAGCACTGCATGTAAATTGACAGCAATACAAATTTAATTACAGTAATAATTTTTACAATTTGGGGATGGAACATCATTAGGTATGATTCTTCACCTATTTTATTAAGATCTTAGAAAACAGAAAAAAAAAATTAAAAAATTTTAAGTAAAATTATATAAATATTTAAAAAATAATTTTTCATAGAAAAAGGTAGGTGCATTTTTTCAGCAATATCATCACGTACTTACCCTGAAATTTTTAAATCAATAGCTATGATAGAATTTTTTAAATAGTGCACGCAAATATGCAAAATGGTTTTAAAGTTTTAAAATTTTCAGTACGTTTTCTCTCAAATAACACTAAAACAGTTTAAAACTGCCCAGCTGCATATACTATACCCTCCTGTTCTTCAATAGCTGTTACTGCAACAAGTTTGGCTCTTTTTCTTGCTCTGCAAGCATCTATTGTAGACATCTCTGCCTTTATTTCGGCTGACTGAATACGCATTGATCAGTGTCTGCTGCAAGCTTGACTGCATTGTCACCAATTCGGTATCCAAGTGCATTCATAGTATGTAATCACCCAGTTTGACCATCAGTTGACCATCTTGACATAATAACTGCCTCATTCACTGCTGTTTTAACAATATCATAACCACACCCGGAATTTTTAGGACACAATTTCCAAATCAAAGCATTCAACGATTCATTTGGATTCTGTGTATGCCCTCCTAAACATTTTTTTAGTAATAATGGCAAGCTAAGATCTTTAAATATATCTTTTTGATAGCATCCATTACAGGTGGTGGAATTGAATATTTATGTTTGTATGATTTCAGATTTCCACTTGCACTCGCTGTTTAATATGTACACCACGAATCCTCCCCTATTGGGAAAAAATTGTGAGTAGGTTCCACTTCGGTTGAACATTTGTGGTAAAATATTTGCACTACCTTTTGCATATCTTTTACACAATTGCAATGTTTTCTGATAGCATTTCCATAATAAATTGTCAGTTGGTTTAAAATATCATCCATAAGGCAACCTTTTCCTTTGAGAGTTTTACCATCACTAAGTTTCTTCCCCTTCATTTCTTGCTTTCGTAATCTAGTGCCCATTCTTTTCTTGAATGTGTCTGACACATTCAATTTTGCCAATAGCTAGATCTCTGTCATAAGGTTCTGATAATTGAATAGCACTGAATGTTTTCGCATCATCACCAATATACTGTGTGTACCTTACACATGTACAATACTGGAAATGATGAAAAGTTCGCTGCATCCCAACAACCTCCATCATTGCTGAAAAACCACTGTGTTCTTTTGGCATTTACTGGAATGTTCTACCTGCCACTTCTCATACTGTTCTCCAAATCTCACACGTTTTGAATAATTGCAACCTTTGCAATATGAAGAAAGAACTTCCACATAACTCACTTTTCCACATGATGCTCCTATCACTGTACACTCTCCAACTAAAGAAGTATGGCCACAGGTCTTCCAGGTACCATTTCCACTGACAGTCAAATCCGAATTATTATTATTATACTTTATTTCTTCTTTGACAGCAGAAGACATGCTTTTTTTAACAACCATGAAAGACACATCTTTTATTTGTTTATTTACTGAGTTGTAAGCTTTGAGTGTAATAGGCAGAGACAAATCCATTATTCCACAAAATGTTTTTCCACCTGATAATCCTGATAGAGCATGCATAGCATAAATAAATCTGGAATTTATTTCTGCCAAATTTTTTTGTTTACCTAGCATTGCTGAGTTTTGACTGGATGACAGTTCACCACAAAAATGACAAGAAATTCCAATTTTTACAGAAAGTCCACCTACAATATTTGATGAAATGGTAATCCTTCCACCACAAATTTTGCATACAACACAGTCTTCTATCATTTTGAAAACAATACTTTTATCAATAAGCAAATAACCCGTAAAATCTACATCATTCTGCATATCCGGGGAATTATCCAATTTTTTACTGGAAGCACTTAGTCATTTTCGAGGAGAAAACTTCTTAGTAAACTGGTTACCACCGAACCTATACTTTTTAGGTCTTCTTCCAGACTTTCGCTTGTGTGGTTCATTATCCATATTTATAAATTATAATATCAAACACTGTATCAATTTTAGGCAAGCAAAATGAAAGACAAGCATAATAAGTAAGTCAAACACAAGCCCATGAATTATAAACAAAATACTCAAATACCTACTTTAAAAGTTGAGTTGCACAAATACTGGTCACAGAAGCATCTGTAAAAATAATATACATGATATTAACAGTAAAAATTAAAGTAATCTACGAGTGAACGTTCGTAAGCAGCTGTGCATACAAATGTAAACAAACGTCAGGTGATGATTTAAATGTCCAATCTGCAATATTTACCTCAGAATCGTTTTCTTTATTTCATAATTTTTAAGGTTCTAATTTGAATATTGTAATGCTGTTTGTTTTAACAGACTCAAAAATGTCTACAGTTTCTAAAAATGAAATAAATAAATAATTAAAAATAAATAAATAAAATCTGATTTTTTGAATGTATAAAGGGGATGACTCCCCTTTACACATTCCCAGAAGTAATTTAAGGGTTTCTTTACTGATTTTGATAAACTCCTCTTTTTGGTACTCAGATAAATTATGGGGAACTTGACGGCAAACTAGTTTTTTTTCATATGCAATTCTTCATGAATAATTTTATGTACGGCAGTGGATCCAATGTTAATTTCCTTCTGTATTATTTGGTAAGGTCAGTGATTATCATCGATTAGCATTTTCCTTATGGCAGACACATTATTCGGGATAACCACTGACAGCGACTTTCCATGCGTTCTTCATTCTGAAGAAACCTCTGTGAAATTCTGTAAACCATCTGAATATTGTAGCACAAGATGGATCTTAATTTTCAAATGCTAACTGTAGACACCGAATAATGCATTCTCTTTGATTTGATCCTACTTTAAAAACCATAGAAAATTATAGCACAATAATGTTCTTACGCCACTTACATTTTTCCTTTTGCTTAAAAAATATTCTGTGCTAAACTACATGCAAATGGCTCTTAAGAAATTCTTCTTGACCAAACCAATTGATACTGAAAAGAACGAACTTATGCTGTTTACAACCATAGCAAACAGTGCTATTTGCTTCGTGAGTGATCTGGCTCAGGAACGTCCCAAAGGACATAAGTCCAGAAAAAAGTCACATCAAGAAACATTAAAAGAAATTTTGGATACTCAACTGGCTAGTGCTGGGGAAGAAGAACAGTTGAGTCTACTAGAAGAATTTAGCGACATTTTCGACTTTAAGAGTATTGTGAGGAAATCCCGATGCAATGCAGTGAAGCACAAGACTGATACAAGTGACCAAAGGCCACACTGTGTGTCAGGCATGGAGAGATGTGCAGTTGCAAAGAAAGTGCAATGAATACTGAAAGAACTGTTAGACAGTCAACTGTTAGGCATCTTCATTCATACTTGTGAAAAAGAAAAATGGTTAGCGGCGTTTTTGTGTTAAATTGACGAAGGTAACCAAAACAGACATCTATCTGTTAGCTCGCATCATTGATGCTTTGACATATCCAGACTCCTCTCGACGTAATTTTCCCATATAGTATCAAAGATTCCGACGATAGTTATGTGCAACATCTGATAACCAGAGCTGAAGAAGCTAGACAGCTTGCAAAACTCCATATCCTTAAAGTGCAAGCCACAGGCAAGCGACGATGCGACGAGAGGCATCAACCTGTCAGCTACAATATCAGAGGCTTAGTCGGGGTCTTCACTGAAGTACAAAAGGCTGGATTATCTGAAAAGACCTAAGGCCTCCTAAGACATTACTTTGGACTATACCGAATAACGTGACAGCTATCTGACATGATGTACAAAGTAGAAAGCATAGAACAAAATAGGAAATGAAGTAGTTAAAAAAACATTGTTTCCATAATGAGATTGAAACCCTATCTTGATCCAAAAGGACAACTAGATGAAAAAAAAAAAAAAAAAAAGGCCAATATTTGCAGGAAACCTATTAAAAGAAGCCAGACCAGATTGCAGCAGGACATTGCTTCTTCCTAAGAAGGGAGAAATATAGTGAAAACTGTTCCTTTCAAACAAGCATGTCATCACTCAGTAAGTAAGGCATAGGATTCATAGACATATGAAGGTCTCGAGTTTGAAACCCATCAAAGAGAAGTTACCTAAAAATTGGTTTTTGTTTAAATTTCCTTCCAGTTGATTTGTTTCCTTTATATTCCATATATTAGAGAATTTTCTCCATTTTCTCGAATGTTCCAGCTCATTCATCAGGTGTACATAAGTGGTTACTCGTTCAGTTTGAATAATAGTTTTGAGTTCAGACTTGGGTATTTGTCTTTTCATTGACACGATCACTTCATCTGTGCTACATTATAATAGTAGCATATTTACCTCTTTAAAATTTCATTATTTTAAAGCTCATACACAATTTTATTTCATAAGCATAAGATACAGAGGCTTAATTAACACATTGATTATTTTTATGATTGTATTTATGAATGTTTGATTAAACTTTATGTAATCCATGAGCTGCAACCTTAATGAAATTTATTTGTAATGGAATCGCCTTTTGTTTTTAGTTTTTTATTCTCCTTTTATGTAAATATGTTTCAGAATTTATGTTTTTAAATTATGTATTGTTATATGAAAAGTGTAATTTAATCTTTATCTAGTATATTATTATATTCATAAATAATTCTGAAAACTTTCTTGTCATATAACTTTTTTTCCCATTCAACAGCTTTCTCCATTTAGCTATTTTCATAAGCATTTGAGTGTGTGTGTGTATATATATATATATATAATCTGATGTGAATGGTGACCATCTCAAGAACTGCCATATTATTTTAAAGTTTATTACAGAGAATTCTATGGAGGCTAATTTTTATCCTTGCTCTTTTACATTCTCATTACTTTATTGAACTGCTTGTTAACTAATGGCAGAAATGCTGAACATGTACGTAAGGTTAAAAAAAAAAGTGCTTGGTTATTCTCTCTCTCTATATATGTGTGTGTGATAAAAAAGAGAAAAAGTGGTAGCAGTGTTCTTAGGTATAGAATGTAGATCCATATTGAAGAGGAAGAATACTGAAATGCCGATCCACAATGAATAAGAGATTTGGCAGTCGTGAGCAGCTTTAAATCCACTTTTATTTAAATTCACATTTACAGCCACAGTTCACTTGGCACTTAAATTGTGCTTATTTCCAGAACAGTTACAATTTTGAATACAATTGCATCAGTAACAGAACACTGTGAAATAATATCCAAGCAGAAACAGAGTTTTAAACATTAATCCAATATGGCAGCTCACCAAAGAGGAAAGTTTTGGTTTACAAAGGTTTCAGTTTTTAGAGTTTAGGTTTGGATATAACTATGTCATAAGCGCTATGCAAGCTTTGTGGCATAGATTATTCCAGAAATGACGCAGTTGAGATATATTATTATCATTTTTAGAATAAAGAGGAAATAATCAAATTTAAAAAGAGCAATTAAAACGCTATTACCAAATTAAATTATAAAGCCAATTTACATATTTTTTTATGCTACATAATTTTTTTCATCTTACATATTCCCCCTGTTCAAAGAAAAAAAGGCTTGGTGAGAAAAAAGCCTTTTGAGAAGAAAGCATCAGCAAAGCAAGAGAAAGTTTTAAAAATATTTACAGTGTATTAATCAAGACTAAGCATCAAGGATGTAGCCTGTAGGTTTCACTATACCCCATCATAAGTTCTCTCATATGTGAATTAGAAAATACTTAAAAAGCTAATTTAAAAATATTATAACAAAATATAATTTCTAAAAAAAAGTAAATGATAATAAATTGACAAAAACATAATTTTGAAAGTTCTTAAGCTCTGTTTTCAAAATAGTCGAAAAATGTCCATTGAAAAGGTTTTGATGAAATAGTTCCACAGTTTTTGACTGTTATGAAAATTTGAAATTATAATACAGACAGTTCGTAAGTAATTGAATAAATTCTCCTTATTGCAAATGCAATGCAATAATATAATAGAATAACTTTGATGATTAGTTGGCATGATCTCTCCAAACAAAATCAGCTTACCACTATGTAAGATAAAAAAATATGCAAATCAAAATTGTAATTTAAAAAGCATCTTAATTGCTCATCTTTAATTTGGGTACTTCGTCTCTAGAAATAACTTTCTAAACTGCGTCATCTGAAAACTAATTCTGCATTATGTCATCTTAGACTTCTGCATTGCCTATACGTTTTTAGGCAATCAGGTTATTGAAAAATTTTATTATAAATACTCTTGCAGTCCAACAGCCCTCCCTTTTTCTTTGCCTATGCTTGTTAGCTGAATACACCTCTTGCTTAACTGCTTCTATTAAAAATGTAATGTGTCGTCATCAAATTGTGGTGTGTAGATTGGTCCCATTGTGATGTGGCATGCCATAGGGCGATCAACAAGTAATAAATAGATATTTGGATTACCAAATGATTTTTGTGATTCTTCAAAAGTTCCCCACATCTTCTACTACATAATTGGTAAGAAAGAAAGAGAAACTAAATAGATAAATTAAAATTTTAGAAGATTATTTTTTATAAGTATACTAAAAATATTTAAAATATCATACTATTGTGCTGAAAAATTACTGTTGGTAACGGTTTAATTGGAAACGCAGGCAAATAAAAATTACAAAGTTAAAGTACAATAAACAAGTTATAGTGTAGCCAATTAAAGAACTTCAGATTAGACTTATCTAGGGGCTGTCATCTAAAGTCCTTCCATTAGTTAATATAAAAAAATCGTGTAAAAAATATTTTTGTCTTTCTCAGTATTCAAAAGTCACTGTTTTTCTATTATAATAAGTATGCTTTCAAAAATCAAGAATTGCACTTGTATGTTTTTTAGGAAACGCTATATTTGTAAATTCATAACTAAAAGGTAATTGAAACTGTTTTTAAAACAAAAGCTAGAGATAAAAACTATGCACATAATTAGAAAAATCCAAAAAAACTACAAAAACTATAAACATCATAAAAATAATTACATTCTAAATTTGTAATTAATAAATAATTTTTTAATCACATCTGTTGTACAGTGACTAAAATGCAAATTAAATTAATATCAATGCCTAAAATTTTACATACCATTTTGTTTCTTGATGGAAAATGTAAGTCTCCTTGATATTCACGATGTACTTAAATGAACACCCCTGATGAGTCTAATCTGAGGCTGTTCAATTGCCTATATCATAACTTGTTTATTTTATTTTAATTTTCATTTTCATGTGTTTACTTTTAAACCGTCACCAACGGTATTTTTTAGTCGTAGGCTGTTAGAAGTTATATCTATTTTTCTCACAACAGTATTACATTTTAAGAATTTGGTATCTTTTTACAAAATAGTCCTGAGAAGTTTTAATTTATTTGTTTAATTACTTTGGTCAACAATCTCAGCTTCATTAGCACTTGATTTAAATTTTGAACATTTTTAACACTATATATATATAGAGAGAGAGAGAGAGGGAGGGAGGTATGTAGATATATTTAGATACATTTGTACAGTAAATTTAGAAATGCAGCTGATTAATTTTTGTAATCTTGTTTACTTTTAGGTTTTCCTGTTGACTGGTGGGCCTTAGGAGTTTGTTTGTTTGAATTTTTAACTGGTATTCCACCTTTCAATGATGTTACAGCTGAGGCTGTGTTTAATAACATCTTAAAGAGAGGTAAATATTTTTAGCATTTATTATGAGTTTCCAAAGATTTTATATTTCATTTTGTCATCCTAATTTTTAGATGAACCTTTTTGTAAATAAATTTTTACTTTCAATATATATATATTCATGCATTACTTTAAAATGAATATGAAAAAAATATGTTTCTATTACATAAATAAAAACTCTGCTTTATGTCTGTTGCACATAAAAATTTTTGTTTGAAATTACTGACTTTTAGAAGGCTATATATAGGTATAGATATACTTGCACATAAATATAGACAAATGAATAGTTTAAACTGCAGAAATTACCTGAATAAAAAATAGAGAAAATATAAAAAATTTGGTATATGCTGCTTAACGTGTAGATGTTTTTGTTTAATATTTTTTTAAAAAAAATCTGCATTTATGTGCTTGCTTGTTTAAATTTTTAATAAGCTGTGCATTTATGCATTTGGTGAAACAATATAATAAAGCTGTATGTGATTATTATCCCAGATTTATTTATAATAATTAACATTTTGCAGATATACCCTGGCCTCAAGAAGATGAAGCTTTATCAGAATCTGCAAAATGTGCTATTGATATGTTATTGACTTTTGAAGCTGAAGCTAGACCAGGTGCAAAAGGTACATGTTCAGCTCTCTCGTCATAATTTAAAAGCATAATGTATCCCTGCAGGAAACTGATAAGGCAGAGTCATTAAAGTAGGGAAGGCTATATACAGAATATTCAGTTTCATGAATATTTAATTTTTTCTAACATATACCTTGGTTATCATATTTTCATGTAATTTATATTGAGATTTATATATAAATTTATAGAATTTCTATTCAGGTCTCTGCATGTTTGACAAAAAGTAATGAATAAAAGCTGCAGTTGCTTGACTCTGAGAATTTGTAATTTTCACTCCCATCCTTTTTTCTGTTTTTACATAACAAAAACATTAAGTTTACTTACAGTATAAAAAGTATACTTTTAGTATTAGTTTGTTTCAGTAAATTGTTTTTCTTAACATGGATGCATAACATAAATACATACTTTTCTAGTGGTTGGCATAAATATTTCTGATACATTCTCAGGGTTCGTACGGTCCTTGAGAGTCCTTAAAAGTCCTTAGGTTTTTTAGAATCGATTTTTGGTCCTTAAAGGCCTTAATTTCGTCCAAAATCAGTAGAAGGTCCTTAATTTTAATCATCTAAAATTTCGGTTCATTTTTACGACTGCCATTTCAAGTGCAAATTAACATTTTTGAGGAATATTTTTGGTGATTCACTGACAAATATGGTTATTGTTTGAATTTGTTCCTACTTCTAATATAAATGGTGCGATACTCGAGTTCCTAGGCAAGAAATGAAACATAGGCATTTCGAAATTGTTTCTTTTTTCTAATGAAGAGCTCTTAAACAACCTTTCCTTTTTGGCAATTTGAATTCTTTTATTAAATGGTTCTAAATTTGCTACTTATCAACATTTTGGCAATTTTAAGATCAATTTCTGTACAAAATGTTTAATTCGGAGATCTGTGAATTTTTCGACACTTTTGTTTAGAACACTCTAGCATTAATAAATTTGTTGAAATAATGGTAATATATTGAAACTATATTTAAGAAATAACATTGAAATAAAATTTTTTTTTTCTGTTAAAATATAAAGTGATATTTCTTTTCATTTTGGCAACTTATTACAACATTTTGAATCCGAAAATAAACAAGCTAATAAATGCTGAAAAGCATAATTTATAAAACAGTTCTTAGCAAAAGCAAAATAGCTGTGTAATTATTTTAAAATGTCTTCTTTTTTATTTTTTAAATGGTAAGAGTTTTTCCCCATGTAATTGTCTCAGAATATTCAGAACTTTTAGAATGTGCATCCGTTT
>KK118602.1:158581-176150 GCA_000611955.2 Stegodyphus mimosarum | reverse complement strand
TCTATAATATCTGCTACCTAAGGGTATCTAACTACCTAATTCAATTATTGGTAACTAATTGCTCACCTTTAAAAGTTATCTCTACATTGAGCCTTTCATATAGTCACAAGATACAACACAAAAATGTAAAAATTACTATAAAATGTATTCCTTACAGCTAGTAAGACTGAAATTAATACAAAACAGCTTATCACCTCTAGTGCTTTAGTGGCTTATTGGAACCTTAAAGTATGTTAACTGTATTACAATTCCAGGAACTCTACACAAAGCTACGACACTAACTGTGTCAGACAGACAGAGCATAACTAACTTTAAAAAACCCTGCCAACATCAGGCATTCAGGCCTGTTCTGATTGGCAGGTCTCTCTCTAGGCGAGCAACAGCAGTGACAACAGCCAGTCTTCTGTTATGGATTTCACTTCTCATTTTAACGTATGCCGTTTGATATCAAATTAGCCTGCTATTTATAAAATCTCTAGACTGCGCAAGTACTTATCGAAAGGAGACATAAAAGAAAAAAATCAACATAAAGCTAACCATTAGTGAAACGTAAATAAAATGTCACTAATCTTCTTGAAAATATGTCCAACTATTATAAGCATTAAATGTTTAATACTTATTTGACAATTTTTACAAAGATGATTTTATTCTGGAATTTATTTTATAATTAATTATGCTTAATAATAGTGCATCCTACTTACGGATCTGTTTTTTATTAGGTTGGTATAACGAAAGTGAAGTTTAGGCATGGGCTTTAATTGAATTTATGCAGTTCCAATTTACTGATAGGTCCTTAATTTTTCTCTTTAATGGTCCTTAAAAGTCCTTAATAGTACTTAATTTTAATGTGCAGAAATGTGTACGAACCCTGATTCTTATTTTCATCTCTTTGTTCTTTATTAGAAGACCAGTATACTTGCTCTTCATATCTTCAAAAGTTTCTGTGCCAATCAGTTATCCACAATTAGGAACTTTATTTCAGAATTTAAGTGGGATTTGTGAGTCATGCCCGAAGAATGAGTCAGAATTCCAAATACTGCATTACTTGGTATTCTGGAATTAGCTGCATTAAATGTTCTGGAATGATTTCAGATCACTTTCTTGACTGTTTTTATGTCTAAACTGCACTTTAACAGAAGCAGTTCAGAATCACCTGCAGTCTATTTTTTTAAACTTTGTTTATCATTAATGTTTCAACAAGGAGATTAATTTTTATTTCCATATTTTACTCTGTTATCCAAGATTTTTAAAACTATTTGCTGATGATTAAAATGTTTGAGATTCTGAATTGATTCACTATGAAAATCAAGCTGAAAGAAAAGTATGCTGTTTTCATTAACTTCATCTCAATAATATTATGATTAATAGTTAATTTTTAGACGTTCATAAAAGTTTTCTTATGCATTGTGTTTTTTATATAGTATTTTAGTTGTCTTTTAGTTTTTACTTTATTGTACGAAGTAAAAAGGAAGTATTGTAATCATGAAAAATTTCGGCTATCATATTTCAACGAAAATATCCATTTTGACTTCTGTCAAATGCAATTTAACGATGTTTTTGCGTGTCATCTGTATGTAAGTACGAAATAAAGGATTCTTTTTTCCCAAACAAATTATAAAACTGATTTAAAATGAATTCAGAAAAGATTTTTTCGTGGATTATGTATGTATGTATGTATGTATCTCACGTAACTCAAAAATGAATGGCCTCAGAATGTTGAAATTTTGTATGTGGGACTGTTATAGCATGTGCACCTCCCTTCTTGGCTGCAATCGGCCACACCAAAAATATATAAAAATATGTATATATATATCCACTCTGTTATTCAGCTCAGTGAGATCATTTTCTTTATTCTTATATATTTGTAAATTGTGCATTTTTTGCTTTAAAAAGGATTGAATTATGTTGTTTTTATCTTTCGGTTTGTGTAAATATTCGTAGTGTATATTTGTGTAGCCTATTCGGTTAACTAAATGTTTTTATGCCTTTAGTTAACCTGCGTGTTATAGTTGTAGAATTATCAGCAGTATAAAAGTTGCTTAAGTACAGCTAATCCTAATTTTGTTTAACAAAGGAGACATATTTATTTACATTTGAAACTTAGCAGAATATTGTTGCCAATCTAGAGTAACTAAGCTTTGCAACAACAGAGTAATGTCTTCTTTAATTAACATGAATTAAATTGTGCTTAATCCATTCTGGAATTCTCATTTAAGTTATTAAATTATCCCATATATTGACTCAGCATAATTCCACAACAAATGAAATCAGTTTCTATGCCTTTAATGTCTTTTGGATGTGCAAGACCAAAAGTAAACTTTCAGTTTTGTGCACCAAAAAATCTGTCATCTTGCCTGCTGGCCGAAATGCTTGTTTTTGCATAGAAACCGTAATTTTAAATTTTTTTAAACTCTATTTGGTGGTTTATGTTTTTCTATATCTTTACATTTTTAATGAAGATATTTTGTGTTTTTATTATTTTCTCCTTGCCGGGAAGTGAGAATGAATGCTTGCCACTGAATTAACTGAATGAGAAATACATCGCTAATGAAATTCGAGGAAACAAGTGTTTCGTATTAGCAGAAAATACTGTCACCAGTCTGTTTCAAACAGAGGAGAATGCTTACGAGTAGCGCATGCACATTACATAAGCAGTACTGAATGGTCTGTGAAAAACTTTTTATTTGTTTCATTTCGTTTATGCATCGTTTTACATTTATTATGGTATTTGAATAGAACATGCGGTAGCGATTAGATAATTCTTCAGATGATATATTTTTTTTTGCATTCTGAGTTGTAAAATGAATGAGATGTAGCGCTGTTAAGTGAACCTAGTGCCAGAGTATCGCTATGATAAATAAATATTGTGAATTTTAAAAAGTGGATTTATTCTTTGTGGTTTATATGCTATCAACGAAGTAGATTTAATTCAATTCAGTAAGTTTGAATGAAATGCAGGAAAAAATGTGTATGATTTAATATTCCGTACAAGGAAGTCATGCGGTGTATATGTTACAGTGAAACACAGAAATCTGGAGAATGTCAACATTCACATAGTCGTTTGGTGTACATCCGAAATATTTTCCAAATACTCTTATTTCTGACTTACACCGGTAAATGTCGACATTCACCATATACTAATGGTGAATGTTGAACATATAAGAATATTATATTTTCTCTGTAATTCAGTCACAAAAAAATGCACTTGAGACTTAAAATAAGAACATAAGAACTTAAAACACACAGTACATTCAAAATGAGAAAGGAAAATAATAGAAATTAAAAACAACATTACAACTTCATATGTAATATTTTTGTATTTAAATTTGTAACACTTTAAGCATACGTGTTCTTCCTCCGTAGCCTATTCTGGTGTGAGTTTCATATAGTGTACTGAACAATTCCTCATTGGTAACATAATACTGTGTATTCGTTTCTCATGGTGTTAATGGTATAATTAACTTCTCTTCATCATTAATTTTTAAAACCTCAAAACGTTTTAATCGTCTGTAATCCAAAGGTGTGTTACACTTAGTTTTAGCAGAAAGCACTTCAGAAAGCATTTTAGAGTACTTTTCTTGAGAAAAATAAAACCAATTGTCTTCTCGTTTACCCGCTATTAATGCATTTAACTTTTTAAGAAAAAGATCACAATTCACTGCAGTATCCATTCAGTATAAATTAGGGTATCGGAAAAAAAATTAAGAAAACGTTGCTTACACCATCAAACCTTGCATAAGACTGACAAAGCTGACTGACTCCCCCACAACAAAGAATTTGGCTGGAAACAGCCAGTCACCTCTTTGTCTACTCCTCTCTTTCGGCCTACACCAGAGCATATCTGTGATTGTCGACATACACCGGTGAAGGTCCGAATGTACAAGAATGTAATGCAGTATTCGATCTCTCGCCGACGTATTTGGTGAATGTTGACATTCTCCGGTGAAAGTCGACATTGTCCAATTTCGGTCTTTCATGGTAACATATACATCAGATTTTTTTTATCCAGTATAGAAACAATCCTTTTTTTTTGACACAGTTTACCTATTATCCAAGGCCTTTGTTGTATGTATAATGTGTGAGTAAATTTTTTGTGGATGAGAACAGTTGGGTTGTGCAAGTTTTTTTATAGTTAACATTGTAGATTTTCAGAGCTGCTCTTATTTGATGACATTAAAATCATTACCTTTTCTTTGCTGTTTCTACTACCACTGCATCATTCACTTTTAAAAATGAAAGTTTTAGAAAGTACATACTTGAAAAAAAATCGGTCTTGTCCACTTTAAATATATTCATTTGGTTTGTAATCTACAGTATTTAAAGAACTCACTAAAACATTTATTTCTTTTTCTGTATCTGCTAATGGATGCCTGCCACAAATTTTAAACATTATGCTGTTTCTACCTTTAAAAACATCTGCAGCTTCCTAGAAGGTGATTTTTATTTTCTTGGTGAACTCTTTAATTTTGTATGTTTAACACAGTGATCTGCCTTAAGATATATTAGGTTCACATGACTTTTTTAGCATTTCCAGAATACACACATTTACTTCAGAATATTCCAGTCTTCACATATTCCTTGCTTTTCCTTATTTGTTTGATAAAATGTTTTATAAGACTAATTTTTTCAGCCCAAAAAGGGCTATTAGTCTTGAAATGGGATTTTGCATCGGTTCACTATAAACAGTGAATCACTTTCCAAACTGTTGCCACCAAATATTATCTGGTAGTAACAAAAGTTTTCTGTCAAGAAACGTGCTTGATAAAGATAGGAAAAATAACAAGGAAAAAAAAATATGAAAGCAGTACCTTTAGTGCGGGTTGCAGTCATCACCCAAATCTATGATTTTCTGCCAATGTTTTGGTAGTTTTTCAAAGCTTTTGGCCCAGAGAGTTGGTGGCCGCGAGTGCAAAAATAGATTACCATCATTTCGGATGTCTTGTGCAGAGTGGTAGATGGCACCAGCAAGATGTAGCTGCTGGTGTAGAAAAAGGTAGGAGTGATGTTGTGGCAAAAGATCCCATTCTAGTGTATACAGAGTCCAGCCAGTGAATACAGACACATATGGTTTTGCATTATCTTGATAGAACATTACCTTTTTGAACCAGAACTCAATTTTACGTTTTCCTTGATAGCAGTGTCAACACGGACTAGCATCTTGCTGTACACCTTACTGTCAAGGGTTTTAACCTTTTTTCAGATACTCTTTGTGGATAATACCATGACGTTCCATCAGGTACAAAAAAAGCACGATTGTTTTGCTAGTCAAACTGCACTTTGCAACCCTGCCAACAGGCTTACCGGGTGCAGACCAACCCCCTTCTTGGCCTGTGTTGTTGAAGTAAATCCACTTTTCGTTACAAGTGACGATCCGGTCCAGAATTTTGTCCTTGCATTGATATTCAAGCAGATTAGTTCAGGCTCAAACACGTCTGTCTTTATCTGCTGGAGTCAGCTCATGCAGCACCCAGCAATTGAACTTGTATGTCAAGTTTATGCGATGTATAGCACAACTAATGGACATTGTGCTAACATCTAACTCTTTAGCAAGCCGGTTGCATAGTGATCTTCTTCCACAAGTTCTCACAGGCAGGCATCATCACCATCAGTAGGCCGGCTAGAGCAATCTGCTTCTTGAATGTCATAGTCCTTGTTTTTGAACTTTTGGTACCAAACTTTCACAGTGTCGTAGGATGCAACATTAATACCTAAAGCTGTACACATGATTTGGTGACATTCTGTACCTGACTTTTTCTTGCAGAATTGGAAGTAAATAAAGGTTCTAATCTGGTAGCATGATAGTTCCATTTCAGATATCATGTATTTAATAATAATGGTATTTTTTTACAAATTTCACAACACTGTGTTTTAAAGCAAGTCTTTCTTTCAAATGCCAAAAATCATTTGAAAAAATATTGTTACGAAATATCCAGCTGCTGTTAGATAGCTTCCCTGCAAAGCAGGTCTAGGGTTGCCAGAAAATGGCAAGGCAGGGGAGGGTTGCCACATTTGGCGGGTAAATTGGCCATTCGACAATATTTGATGACAAAATCAGCGATATGCCATAGACGGATGGAGAACTTTCTGGAACAATTTCGTACTGGTTTCGCCTAGAATGTTCTTGAACACAAGCCTAAAGCTATATAAACCCTGCTGGTATGCAGAGAGTCGGTCAGTGAGCAAGTGTCTCTATAGCCTTGTTCTGAGTTGGTCGTTGAGTGCATCGAGGGAGTCTCTTAGTGTATTGCGAGTTAGTGCATCTTCGAGTTTTATCTTAGAGTGCGTTGAGCTCCGAGAACAATTGAATCCAGTTGGGAGCTGTGCTCTAGTGTATCGTCGAGTGCATCGCGAGTTGTAGCGTGGAGAGTCTCAAGAGTACGTAGAGTTCCGAGAAGGACGAGCAGAGTTGGGAGCTGTACTCTGGTGCTTTGCCATGAAGCTGTCTCCACCATTATAGCCTGAAGGCTGTGTTGCTGATTATCTCAGCGTGCATATAGTAGTTCTTATGACTGTAAGCATGATTTTGGAACTGTCTTGAAAAATATTGGTCAATAAAGTGTGTTTTGATACTTCATCAAGTGTGGTCGTTATTCACTCCAAATCCACGAACCCCTAAACATACGTACGAAGAAAAAAAAAGTAACAATATGATTAAGTACACCAACGGGAACTGTTAGCACTGATAATATTTGGTGTGGTGGGAAACCTTTATTAAAACCCAATATTTTTAAAGAAATTAAATAATGAAGAATCTGCATATATGTATGTTCCTTGCAATCTGAGAAAACAATGGTACCTAGAGCCATCAAATTTTGGATAACTTAGTCCTCCACCCAAACATGTGCACCTGGAAGCCCTGTGGAATTTTGAATTTTATAATTCTTATTTTGTAAAACTGTAATGAATTTTTCATTAAAAAATTCAACGATTTAAAAGTGGACAGTGGCAACACTATATGGGATAGATCTCGAGCATATAAGACTGTCTATCAGAAATTCTAAAGATATGTTGCTTTTAAATATTTTGTGATTTTGCTGTTGAATTGAATTTTATGTGACATAACTGCTAAGAACATGATGTTTAACACACACACACACAAGCATTAATAATGAAAAGAGGAAAAAAAATGTTTTGAAAGCCATCTTACTAAGAAAACTTAACATGGATATGATGAATTGATAAAAGACTGAAAAAAATAGAAAAATTTTATGCCAACACAACACTGCATTTTGAATTCTAAACATGTGCTGTTTCTGCTTTTAAAATTTTTGGAATTTTGCTGTATGTTTTTGAATTTGTATGGATGCTTTAAAAAGACAAAAAGAAATGTGTTAGCAGGAGTGAGTGCAACAGCAGACTGGTAGACAGTGAGCTCAGCGAGAGCATGAAAAACCATTTCAAATCCTTTTGGGCATTTGTTAAAATCTGAAACTGTTCAGATTTTATTTATTTATTTTTAAACTATGCATTGTGAAGAACTGTACTAACTAATTTTAAAGGATGATATGAAAAGGATTCTGGCAAAATGAAGGTATTTTCATTTATATGTAAAATAGAAACAGCCATTTTGCATGTATAGAAGAAAATAGCGCATATCATCAAATCACAAAGCGAGATTGTAACAGTCTTCTTTATTCTTCGCTTGTTAAATGCTCCGAATTTCATTTACTTGTTGAAGTTGTTTAAGGATTTATGATTTCATGTTAGTTTCATCTGCAAAAAAAGTAAAATATTTCTGCACAAAGAAATTTATACAGATGAATTTCCTTGTATTATTTCATCAAAAAAATATATATAGTACAAAGTCCGAGATCCGGACGTCAATATCTGGAATGATTTAAAATCCGGACCTCAAAAACTATCAACAGCTTTTTTTTTTCCAATGCTTTACGCATGCACATTTGATTTTTTCCCGCCATAAATAAAATATGTGCAGAGTCCAAATTCTTAATTTCCCTTTGGCACTAAATAAGTACCTCATTATTGAAGAAGCAAAAATTTAGCATAAATTTGTGTGATCAATAATTTGACTCCGAAGCTGCATATGTGCTTGGCATACATCTCAAATTAAAACATTCTAGATAGAAATATTGTTGATTTTACAACTACTAATATTTGATATTTCTGAATGAATGGTGTCTGACCTGGTGAATCATTATTTATTATATTTTGCTTTCATGGCCGCATGTTAATCAACACATGACAACTTAAGTAATGACTCATGTAGCAATGCCCAAATAATTTTTTGCTTCCTTGTACGAAGTAAAGGAAGCATTGTAATAACAAAAAATTCCGGGTACCTTATTTCAACGAAAATATCCATTTTGACTGCTTTCGAATGCAATTTAACAATGTTCTTGCGGGACATTTGTGCGTTTTTTTTTTTTTGTGCGTTTTGAGAATTTCCTGTTATATATCTTGGAAATAAAAGTACACGGATGAAACAAGTGTTAATGAACGGTTGGTTTGAAAATCATTTCATACCCGAGGCTCGGCAGAATTTGGTTGGTTTACCGAGGCCTATGTGATATACATCTTATATGGTTTACCTGATGACGTAAAAATTGTCCCGATTGCAGACAACTTTTCCACTCAAAATTTTAGTGAAAGATAATGTATCCATATGATTCTTTCCTCCAAACTGTACGTCCATCATTCAGCGTATAGATATCGGAATAGTGCATGCTCTGAAAATGCAAATATAATGTAGAATTTTAAAAATCCGTGTTAAATTTGTTGAATAATGGCAAGATTATTCAAGAATTTTTGAAATATTTTAGCTTAACATCTGCTTTGTGGAGCATCGCAAGATCGTGGGAGAATGTGTCTCCAGATACTTTAAAAACTGCTTGGCATAATTTATGGCCAGGTAACATATTTCATAGTGAGGATGATGAAGATGATAGCCGCGAATGTGAAGGTTTTCGGATATCACAAACCAAAGATAAAATTTTCCAATTAATGGATTTTGTAAAGAAATGGGAAGAAGCCATTATATGAAGATAATATAACAAAAGATACATGAAGATAATATAACAAAAGCTTTTCATTGGGATGACAATGCTCCAATTATCAATAAATTAACAGACGGCAAAATCTGTAGTTATGACTCTAGATCCAGAAAATACCGCCACTGATTGTGAAGAAAGTGACAGAGAAGTTATTGAAAATTAAAAAATTTTGATTGACAAGTTAGTCAGAATTCTTAACACAGCTATTAGGACTTGAACAAGGGAACTTTGTAACTGAATAAGAAATTATGTCTGTCTACAGAATTAGAGAGAAAATATTAGCACAAAAAAACAACTTACATTGAAAGAAATGTTTAATAAAGTAAACAAATTTTTTTTTTTTTTTTTTTTTTTTGTAAATTTTGTTACTCTTTAGGTCATAAATGCTTCATTATTTCATAAATCTCAATTTCATATTTTTAATTTTATAATTTCTACATGCCATCTTACAAGTTTTAAACTAATGATCTAATGTTTGAAAAAATCCCAAATCTGGAATTGAAGTCCCGATGAATCCGGTTCTCGGACTTTGTACTATATATAATGCATTTGTGATGCTACCTTTTGTCGCTGAATTTTTTTGATGCTGCATGGTGGAAAGCTGCTGTATTAAAAACACGTGCTTGCACAAAATCACCAGGATAATGTAAATTGCTCTGAAAACAAAATATTAAATTTTTCTCTGGAAGCAAAGGACCAAAAAATTATTAATGCAGAATTCCTATTTTCTGCCATTTCACTTGAGCATAACCTATCACCAAATGTTTCTGGTCAAACTGCAGTTTTATTTAGAAAAATCTTCTCAACAACAAAATTGCTAAGAAATATTCATGTGCCAGGACAAAAACATCTGCAGTTGCTGAAGAAATTGCTATAAAAAAATCTTCAGTTGCTGATTGCCTTAAAACAGCTCCTTTCTCTAAGTAGAAACAATAATATCAATTCAGAACTGTGTCTGATTCTTGTTCCTTTTTATAGTTCTGTGGCTTCAGAAACTGAGTATAGGGTATTTTGTGTCCTTACTTTGGAAGGTGATGTTACAAGTTTTAATATAGCATAGCCTATTATTCAAACTTTGAAGGGAAAAAGAGTTCCTTTGGATAGTCTGGATAGCTGTTAACCTGCTGATGCAGGTTGTACACCTGTAATGATAATCTTGAAGACTGGTGTTGCAGGTATCTTGAAAAAAAGAAAATTCAGATTTGCAGATTATAGAGTGTACTTGTCACCTTTTATATTTAGCAGTTGAAAAAGGTGTAACTTCTATAACCAATATAGATGAACTCATTGTTGATGTTTTTCATTCTGAAAGTATAGAAAAATTGTAACAATGTGAGTGAGTATTGTTATAATTTGTATTCTGAGATCATTGTTTGCTATGCATGTGGCACACAACATTTTCAGGATATGCAAATCTGCTAAAACTGGTGACTTTAATCATCACTAATAAAGAAAATTTTGACAAAAAAGTTCAGGAATATCTACGAGATAGAAAACTTGTTGCTGGAGGTTAAGCCAACACCCAAAACTATATAATGTGTTTTGAAGAAGCGATGAGTATAGTGACAGGAAATACTTCCTTGTAACATTAAGCCAGATCTTGATTATGGTCCATCACAACTTTTGA
This sequence comes from Stegodyphus mimosarum, assembly GCA_000611955.2. Taxonomy (NCBI): domain Eukaryota; kingdom Metazoa; phylum Arthropoda; class Arachnida; order Araneae; family Eresidae; genus Stegodyphus; species Stegodyphus mimosarum. The sequence continues at coordinate 165,512 of KK118602.1, read as the reverse complement.
TACAGATCAAAACTCATAAAGAAAATTATCCATCTACTTTTGATAAGAAGTAAACTTTCACCATCCAGAAATTCAAACACAAGCTTTCCAAATTTTGCTCTACTTTCAGGAAGGAGTATTCTATAAGTGAATTTCATGCACAAATTCCAAAAGCACTTCGTCCTGTTATTACTGTGTTTGGCTTCTAATGTCAGACCATTGTTTCTGTTCATTTGAATCTCAAAAGCTTTTGGTAAAAATTTTAATTGATAAACTAAGAATTGTATTTAAATTTATAACAAATATTTATGAAGGTTTCTATGCTATATCTAAGTTTACAGTGTTTAGAGCCAACAAAGAAACCTACAAACAACAAGAAGGAGTCTTTATGGGAGCATTAATTTCACTTATCTTGTCTAAAATCTATGGAAAATTTTGTTTTCTCTGTGTTTCCCCAAAACTTATTTTTTAGAAGAGGTATATTGCTGATATTTTCATGCTATGGAAACATTCAGAAAATGATCGTAAAGCTTTATCTTTTATTTCAGAATTTATTCTCCTTTGTATTTTATGATTAATATAGAAATTAGTAATAGTATTCAGTTTATTGATCTTTTTTAAGAAACTGCAACTCTCTTCAGACTACAGTCTAATCCAAACTAACTGGCAACCCAGCAATAATTCTTTTTCTTTTCATTCACATAAAACTTTTATTTTTACTTGCATCGTGCCAAGGATTTCTGTTCCCCACCAGAGTTATACAAAACTGAATATAATTACATACTACAAACTGCTGAAAACAATAGATATCCTCCCGAATGTGTGAAACTCACCAAGAAAATCTATAAATAAGCTTCTACAGTCATTTCTCGAAAACTAAAGTTACACCAATGCAAGCATCAAATAATAATAAATATGTTGGAAGATTTTCCTAGTTCCTGACCACCCCACACATCTGCTCCATATTTAAAAGATTTGCTTATAAACTTGCAATTACCCCAGACCTATCCACCTGGAAATTGTCAAGATTAGGTAAATCAGATATCGCCACAATAGATACTTCAGTGTAATACTGACTGTATTACACCTATTGATCTAAAGTGTGTAAATATCGGACCCTTTGTCAATTGACTTTCCTTGAGATAAATCAGGGATTTTCTTTTCGAAATATTGAAAGTGAGTGTTTTTAATCCAATATTTTTCTGCATTAATTATTTCAGAAATACTCTCCTGATTCTCAACAAAGATACAAGTACAGAAGCTCAATATGTCTGCTCAACATCCAGAAAAGTATTGATAAGAATCGCTGAAGATAAACAATAGATATCTGAAAGCTCTGTGCCAACCAGTTCATCAATGAAAATGGCTCATCTTTATTCAAATACTTTACTGAGCATTCACAATCAGTAGTTTAATAGGTCAGGAGAAAATCATCATAAAACCCTGGCATAAAAACAGCTTCAAACTTAGAGAAGTGACTGAAATCACTGTCAAGCCATGTTGAAACAGAGACCTTCCATTTAATCTTCCATGCATCTGGGCTGTTATTCTGCATGTAGCAACCTTGTAGAAACCAATAAAAGATGATGAATGTGATGAAGCCATCCATTGAAGCACCAGGCTGATGAAGCAGACAGGTTGTCTGTGGAAGCTCCTGTGCTTTATTTTATTTTTGTTTAAATGATGTTCTAGTGTATTAATTAGAGGGTTTTGTCTCATTTTAGTTTCATTTTGATTATGTGTGCTAGATAATTTTTTAGCAATATTTAAATAATAAAAAACAAACAAAATACATAAAAAAAACAAAGTTTTCAGATTTTATATTGTGCCCAAAGGGGCTATAAAAAAGTGAAAATTTTTAGTTTTTATATTACACCCAAAAGGGGCTTTTTTTAAACATTTTCTGTGTTACCTGTATTTATTAAATATCATGTTCTTCACACTTAAACCATAAAATTCAATTCAACAGAAATATCACAAAATAATTTAAAAGGAGCATGTCTTTAGAATTTCCAATACACAGTCTCGTGCACTGGAGATAACTTTTTTCTTTTCTTCTTTTTTTCCCCCTTTTTGGTGTGTGTGTGTGTACAGTGTTGCCATTGCTCACTTTGAAATCGTTGAGTTTCTTAATCAAAAACTCATTAATGCTTTACAAAATAAGAAATAGGTAATAAAACAAATTCCAAATTTGGGCTTTGAGATGTCCATATTCTGGCAGAGATGTATGTTATTCAAAATTTGATGGTTCTAGGTACCATTGTTTTATCACAATACGAGAAACATACATACATTTATGCAGACTCTTCATTATTTATTTTCTTTAAATATAATACAGGGCATCAGTATTTGGTGTCAGCAATTTGAAAAGTGGAATGTCATTTATAGTGAAACACAACAAAATGCCAAAATGAAATTGATAGCCCTTCTGGACTAATAAATAATCTAGGTCTTTCAACAAGCGCAAGGAAGCAGGTTTCAGAAGCCCTATATTAGTTTTTATCCATATGTATGATAATAAAGACTGTGGAGCTGTGCATTCAGCTAACGCCAGTAGAAGGAAAGTATGCAATGAAAACTCAGTTCATGAATTTAATTTATTCCTGAAAGCCATTTGGTAACTTAAGTAATTTTCCCTAAGCGAATTGATGTAAAAAGGGTTAATTCATTCCTGGACCACAGATGAGTATTTATTTATACTTTCCATCAGTACTTTGCTCTTATGCTCATAATACTGAAATCAGTGGAAATCATTATATATATATATATACTGTAGACTCCCTCTTAACTGGCTTAAATGGTTTGGAGGTTTAGCCAATTAAGCGAAATTTAGGTTAAAGTGGAGAATTTAAAAAAAAAAAAATATTATTTAATTGGGGAAAATGCACTTTTTTATAGTTAAAATAAGTATTTATTAAATATTCCAATTTATTACAAAAGTTTTACATACTGTTAGTAGGAATGTTTAAAAAAATTCAGTCATGCTTTTCTCGTGAAGTTTGGAAATTAGGCAACTTCCTGCATAATTTACCCATTTTTTAAAAACATCACATCAGTGGAGAAAGTCAATGCCTGTTTGCTTGAGACAACAATGCATTTTCATTTACCACAACTTGCCATTTTAAACAAATTTTCTGAATCGAACAAATTTTCAAATCCCAAAGCATTTTAATGCTATCGAGAACAAGTGTTTGAGAGATTTCATCATTTTTCTTTCATTCTCCCTTACAACCAACTTTATTATGACCATCTGACTAATCACCATTCTTTGGACTGCAATATAAGTGCTCTTTTCCTTTCAAGGTCAACATCTGAATTGATCAATTGAATCTGATTGAATCTCTTACTGAATTGCATTCTAGTCAACATTCCCCACCTATTATGAGATACTTTTATTTTGAATGAAAAGGAGTGTGTGATACCATTAATGCACAAAGTGTTTTAAAGTGTATGTATTTTTATTTTTTATTTAAAATACACAATTACAGAATTTTCAATTTTTTATAATTTATTTTGCTTATTTTTTGATTTTGTACTTAAATTAATTACGGTCAGTTAAAGCAGAGATCTGGTTAAATGGAAGCCGTTTAAGAGGGAGTCTACTGTATATGTAAAATTTCTTATTATGATAATTTTTTAGAAAATTCAATCATCGAATTCTCTGCAGCTCAAGTGCAGAATAATTTAGTTAAATATATTTCTATTTTCGGCTTTAGTGTAGAACTGGGTGCCCCTTTGATTAGCGACAAATTTTGTTCAGTTTTGGTGATGAAACCCCATTTCTGGTTACCATGATAGTTTTAACTTTGTTTTTAAGTGGAAATAAATCGATGTGTACATGGACAAAGTTAAGGCAGTGCGCAATGCCTAGATTGTGCAATTCTGGGATTTTTTTTAAGTGAAAATAGATTGATGTGACATGGTTACCGAGTTTGTGCAATTCTTTGACTTCTTATTTTGGTTTTATGTAGCGGCCATCTTGAAATTGTGCCTTCCGGCACCAATCTTGGCTTCAAAAAAGAATCGCCAAAAAAACAAGGGGCACCCAACTATAAACTTTTAGCCTATTTTCTTTACCTTATATATATATATATATATGCTTATAATCTGGAACCAATGGAAATCATTAAATATATAATTATGTATAAACACGATATTATATAGATTCAATAGATGAGAACATGATTTAATTTTACTGTAGCTATACGAGGAAGAGAGTGGACAGTTTAAGTGGGATGATGAGGAAGATGTTGACATTTGAATGTGAAAGCCCTATCTGTAAAAAATGTTGGGTAACTGTCTTAAGAGGACATTTCCATTTGGTTTTTCTTTATCTCTAGGCACCACTCTGCTTGAAACTCACTGGCCTTTGTTTCACTGAAAATTTTCTCAATGTGATTCGTTGTTACTTAATCTTAAAAATTAAGTGAAACATCCATTGTCTGCTTTTGCTTGCTATTGCTTAAGAAAGGGTGATACAACTGTGTGAAATCTTTGCATCTTACCCTATTCCATAGAACAAAGAAGTAGGATTTTTTTCTTCACTTGAAGAAAAAGAAGAGGAAATTTCTTCTACATTCATCTTTTGTTGCGGTTTTTTTCACTGAGATCATTTTCATGATGCTCTTGTAACTTCCCCATACCATCTTCATTTAATCTTAGCCCATGATTTTGTCTACAGACACAATCTCATAGATAACAAAGAGGCTTGTGAGTGTCAAAGCATTTAAAGTCTCTGCCTATAATTCAATTTGGCAATAATTTTCTCCAGGCCAAAGAACCTCTAAATTTTTTGCTGCTTGGGTTTGTGAATGACTGGCAAACTAAATTTACTAAATTTACCGATTTTACAATGTGAGAAGTTCTCCCACTTTACCCCGAGTAATGTGACATGGCATACAAGTATAAATATGGCAAAGACCAAGCTCAACCTATTTATTTGGTCTCTTTTTTTCATTAATAGCAGTTTAGTATATAAGCTGAGTCCATATCTTTATCTCTAAACCTATAAGCACTGTTTTATAACAAATTCATAATTGAAATATATAGCCAGATTATATAGAATTGCTGCTTGTGCACTGCCAGATTGAGACAACTGATGTAAAAATTTTTATGCTTGATGTAATTTGGTATTTTAATTTTGTTATAAAACAGTTAAAGAAGCCTTAATAAAGAACTCTTTTTTTTAACAGCTAGATAGTAATGATTAGTTACTAATGTATGAAATGTATTTCTTTCTTTCTTTTTTTTTTTAACATAGTTTCAGATATTATTGTAAAGAAAGAATTATTTACGTCTTCTGTAATGTTCTAGCTTGAATCAGAATGTTTCTTTACATTTTAATTTGAGAGCATGCTACTTGTCTTTTACAAATATATGTTCATTGTAGCATTATACAATAGCATTTTTACATATTGTCCACTTGTATCTCAAATTGTATTGTGATATTTTCAACTTGATCAAAATCTTCATCCTAAAAAATTCAAATTCGATTTATTTTTATGTCCTGCAGTTGCTATCCTTAATCACTTAGCCCAGTTAGGTAAAGGAAGTTTTTCTGATAAATTTTTCCTGTTAAATGCAAACTTTCCAAAGAAATATGCATCAAATTTACATATTTCTTTGGAATTCATAGACATCCATTATGACATAAGCAAATGACTTCAAAAATTTCTATCTGTTTTTCTGCATTCAACTTTATTCTTCAATATCATATCCTGCTTTATTCTATGCCCTGTGATTTATATAGTACACTACAATATATTATTGTTGTTTGAAATTGCCAATGCCGATCTCATTATTTAGAATGTAGCTAACAGCAGGCAACTGATTTTACACCTACAAGAAGAATAGGAAAGTTCTGTCCCAATTTTCATATAGAGCAACCCCAGGGTGTGCAGATCCAAAGTTCTCTCACCCTTGTTCTCTTATGACCAAACCTCCTGAGGACTTTCAGTTCACAAGTCTTTTAAGTGCTGCACTTGCAAATTCCAAGCCTTGTATGGGATTTGAATCCAGGCCCAACGCTACAGCTATTTAATATTTCTTGTCATTTATTTTTATGGAAAAGATATAAGATCTGGATTCATAGTATGGAAATCAAAGATAGGAAAAACCACTCTTTTATGGGACCATCAGAATGGTTCATCACTAAAATGAATCAGTTCTTTAATATGACTCACTACTCATGAATATTGAGGAACAATTGTAAATAAAAGCAATTAAGTGTACCCTCCGGCGTTACCCCCCCCATAACCGAAATTGGAAAAAAGAAAAAACTTCTCTTCCTATATGACTCATTCTTACCCGTTCTGCCATGGGCAGTAGATAACGCTTGTATCATCGCTAGATATTTTTTCTTCTTACACCTAATAAATATATATTTTTGTGTGCTAGTAATAATGATCATGTTCCTTACAGTCGCAGCATGGATTACGCTTTAACAAGGTATGAACTTTGTTTTTATTTATCTGCTCATATCAAATAAGCTATGTTCCAATAGTAAACAAATGAGCTGCATAAACCTTCGACAATATATATAACAAAAATATAATCCTGTTGAAAAAAGATCCGGAATGCCAAGTGAATCAGGAGCGGTTAATGGGAATGGAATAAAGAGCAGAAAGAATCGAATGGGGTAGTGGGATCCAGCCTGGTTAGCAAGGATGGAACAAAGGTGTAAATAAACAAATGAGGAATAGGATCAGAAGAATTGACCGAGTCGAATGCTAACTCCTTGAAATGATTTCTTTCAATTGCAAGAACTACTTCTGGAGCAGATCATTCAACTCTAATGGAAATAAATGCCAACACATGTTCAGAAGGAATCTGCATATTTTCTTTTAGTGTTCATTGATTTTATGATAAGCAAAAATTGAAACTATGCTTGAACTGCGATATGTGTATTATATTAAATATTATATTAAAAATATTAAATTAAAAATAAATTATT
>KK118602.1:79738-153536 GCA_000611955.2 Stegodyphus mimosarum | reverse complement strand
AAACGATGTATATGTATATATATATATATAATGAATGCTACTTATAAATTATATGTATGATAAATTATTAGGCTTACTATTAAATTTAGTATTATATTAAAAGACTGAATTATTATAGTACTGAGTTATTTTATTAATCGAATTCTAAATTAACTGCAGTTTCTACTAATCTAGTAACAAATTCATTATTCTGCTTGGCTAATAATTAGGATATCAAAACTGAATTTTACTTTTAATTCTTTGATTAATATTTGTATAAAATAAATTTTTAGAGATGTGAAATGGATAAAATATATATCTTTATTTTATAGTAATAAGAGTATTTAAGTTTTTAGTATGATAAGTAAAATGAATGTATGTTAAAGGAGTATAATATCTGCATCAATGTTAGATGAAAACATAGCTGTTGAATTAATTTTCAGAATTTTGACCTTTTTCCCCATTTGAAGAAAACAGGAATCAGAAAATATTGATTTTGCATAAAAGCTGTTTTGCATATAAAAAATGAAGATTTAACTGATATTTAAATTTTGCAGATTTGAAAACATGGCCTCTTTTTGAAAATATTGAATGGGAAAATATATTGCAAATGAAAGCACCATTCATTCCTGTTCCTGATAGTCAAACAGATACTACATATTTTGAAGGTACAGTTTCTTTTCTATCTTTCATTCATTCATAGAATGTTGCAAGTAATTTATTTTTAGTTTGGTACTGAAAATTTATTTTTATGAGCATAAATAAAAATTCTTTATATATTTTTAGTAAATATAAAAATGAAGTATTACTTTAGCATTAAAAATATGAAAAATTTCCAAAAGGACTTGATGTTTATAATGATAGCAGTTTAATAATGTAGTGCTTATTCAGGAATGTTTAATAAATGTGTAATACTTAATTTCATTAGTTTGCTTAATTTTATTTTATTAAGTGAAGGAATACTATTTATAATGCTGCGTTTTTATGCCAGATATTTCGTGTTGCATAATGTGTATAAGATGTCATTATAAGCAACAAAAATTATTGTAATTTTAATATAAAGAGCAAATAAATTTTTTCTTTCAAACAAAGGCTTTAAAAGAACAGAAAAACTGTAAAGTTCGTTTACATCTTGTGTGCTATAAAATCATACATATTCTCTTAATTTTAATGAAAATTCAAAAATATGGTGTAAATTATTCATTATTTAAAATATTAAATTAAAAATAAATTATTAAGTTTACTATAATTATATATATATATATGAATTTAACAAATGTTCTCATTTATAAAAAGCAAATATAAATTTAAAATTAATTATAATTGCAAAAATAATTATTTTATAAATTTACATTTAGATACATTGATGATATTATAACTTTCAATAATAATTCTGCTTTTGAACAATTTAGAATTTACCCAGATAAATTCTGAATTGTTCAAAAGCAGAATTATTATTAATAGAACTAATACGAATCAAAATCATATTGAATACCTTGACCTGCCCGTAATTAAACACAGCAAAATTAAATTATATTATAAAAGGAGGACATTCCAGTTTGAAACTATTAAACTGATTAATTGGAACTCTAATATCTCTAAAAGAGTAATAGGTAACACTCTTTATAGCCAAATAATTAGAATAAAAAAAATATATGTACTGAAATAGAAGATAATAAAGGGAAGAAATAATAAAGCTAATTAATGTTCAAGTTAATAACCAAGTCCCAACACAATTTATTAATTTCAAACAACAAAAAATATGGTGTAAATTATTATTATTTCATTATTCTAAAAAATTAACTTACAGATTTCTGTAAGACTTAATTGAATTTTGTAACTGTTGTTAACAAAACTAGAATTTACAGAAACAACCTAAAACTTGAATTCGTGTAAGAAAAGTAAAACTGCTGTAGAGATTAAAATTTTTTACTTTGCTCAGAAACAATACATATATGTTGAATACTTTTTGACACTTTTTAACCCCTCTTCTCCAAAAAACTCCATCAAGTTAGATGAGAATTAATTTCAGTGCAATTTCTTTGTTGCCCCCTTTTTTTTTAAAAATAACTGTATATTTCCACATGGAGGGCACTTATGGTGTCTCAAACATGTTGACGTATTTAAAATTTAAAACTGCTTGCTTGGTTATATAAGATAATAATAGTAAAAAAATAATATGGCTGTACAGAATAGATGAAAAGAGTTCAATATAAATAATTATGTGACCTAGTATTGTACAGGTACAGTTTGGAAATTACTTTGTAAAGAATTTTTTACTATGAAATTATACACTATTTTTTTTACTACATGGAATGCACCTACCTGTACTACATGTAATTATAATACAGCCGAAGTCCAGAAATCTGCAATGCTTGGGACCAGAGGTTGTGCTGATTTTAGGATTTTGCAGATTTCGGGACAGAAAAACCAAATCATAATATAAAAGTACAAAATAAATAAGGCATATTAGATACATTTACTTAAATTATTATGTATAATAATATACACTATTACATTATTTATATATATATATATTCATTTATATTAGTGATTACAGGAATATTTTAAAGCATTAAGGACGTATAGAATAGAGATGTGTAAAAGTAAGGGATACTAATAAAGCATAAAATATTCCCCCCTTTTTTTTAAATTTGTTTCAAACATTCTTCTGATAGTGGTTTGTTTTAAAACTTTAGGTACTCCAAAGTATGTTTTTTTTTTCGTAAATTTTACAGAGTCATAATCTCTTGGTCTGTGACACAGCTCTGTTCTAAATATTTTAGGTATTTTTCATCATGTTCCAAACCCTCATTAAAATATTTTTTCTCACTTCTACCAAATTCATTATCTGTGTCGGTGTCAGAATCATTTTCTTGCTGTGGCGAGTTCAAAACAGAGCCAGTGATTTCATCATCGGTTATCTGATATGCCAGTGTTGGCTCATCTGAACACATCAGCATGATAAAAACCTCTTCTGGGCTAAGATTTTTTTTCTGCCCCTAGCACAGAATCATTATTATTTGGTAATTATGATGTCATTATTAGATAAATATTTTTCTTCGGTATTTCATTCTCCATTCTGCGGTTTCTGGAACCTATAAATTCAATGTTTATATTTTGAGAGGCAATGTGGATTTCAGGAGTTGGCGTATTTCAGGTCGGCGGATTTTCAGTATTTGACTGTATTTATTTTTAGGTGTATTACTATCATAAGTACTAAATACAATTTTAATAAAATTTTATGAATATTCATTTTATTTAATTTTCCCCCATTTCTTTTTTATTTATTTTCATATTGCAGTGACTAAAAATGCAAATTTTTTTTTCATCTTTCAGCAAGGAATGAAGTGCAGCATATAAAGGTCTCAAGTTTTGAGCTGTGATATGAAAGAAACCATTTGGATTATATGTATATTGCAGCAGTATGAGACATGTACAATTTTAAATATTTCTAAAAAAAAAACTATAATATATATTTTGTAAATATCACTTTTAATATGCGACTGAGAAATAAGAGAAAATTCTTTCATATTTACAAAGAAATCTTAAATTATATGTAAAATTTTTATTATCACATTTTTATCATTTTCCTCTTTTAGAGAGATTGAATAATATTATAGGTTTTATTTTATGCTACATCTTATAGCAAATAAAATATTGCCATACAAAGTTGCATTGTTTTGTCTCAAAAAGCATAAATGTTGTCTTAGAGCTAAATTACATCATCTTTCATATCATTTCATTTTCAGCATTATATATGCAGTTAAATCCTGTTGTAAGCAAACGTTTTAGACCCATTCAGTTTCCTTACTCTTAATGTTATTTTATATGGCTATAATGAACCTCCAGATATATGAAAATTGAATACAGTGGACTTTACACATACCTTCAACTGAAGCATTGTACTTTTCATAATTTTTGCAGTTTCTAACTGAAAAATTTGTAGCCTTTAAAATCATCTATTTTAAAATGAAATCCATATTCTTTTGATGCAGAAAGTCTCTTTATGGAAGCACGGATGCCATCATTTTGACTAAAATGTACATGCAATATATGAAATGTTTTCACTAAGTTCTCCCAAAACTTGTTTTTTGAAGGAAGTGCATTGATGATATCTTATGGAACCATTCAAAAGACTTCAAAACACTGTTTCCATTTATCTTGGAAAACTTCCCTAACCTTCTGTTTATGATTAATAATAGCATTAAGTTTTTGATCTCCTGATCTTAAGAACTGGTGAAGTTCCTCAGACTATTATTCTACCATAAAACAACTGGCATTCCAGCTGCAATCCTGTATGATTCCTTCTATCCTTATACAACGGCTGCTTTTTATTTTTACTTAAGATTATATGTTCTACATCAGATGCCATTTGAGGGAACTTTTTTGAATGGAATTGACAATTTTGAATGCTATGTCCATTATTTCTTTTGTATTTAATCTGTTTTTGCTGGCTAACGTTTCTTGGTGAATTGTGTAGTGTTAGCTCAAAAACCTAGAAATTCATTATAATTTTGTTATATAGTGTAAATTTATTTATGTGCTACCACTGCATCTCTTCCATTGTTCTATTTCAAACTAATTCAAAAAGTAGTAGTTTCGAATAAGTTAGGGCATTTTTTAAGAAGTTGAATATATCTACACTGTCGTCCTTTCTTTTAATAAAATTGTACCAAACCATTTTTAGATGTATCATCTTCAAAATCATATGAATAAAAATAAACTAATGTAACATGTCACTTACACCTGATGATTTATGAAATGGAAGCAGAAAGGAAGAACATCTATTAATGTTACATACTCTTGCATCTTCATTCATTTTCTCAGTCTACCTCATCACAGTATTTTGAGATAATTAAGCTTTAATTTCCCTAATTTTATTTTTTCTCGAGTCACTATTATGTGGATAATCTGTTTGATATTTATTATGTAAAGTAAAAAATTGTCTCCCCAGACTGCTGTTTTTATTAACAGCTATAGAGGCATTCCATATTAAACAACAATAATTATCATTCATCACTGTAAAAAGGTAATCAGATTTTTATTCATCATGAGAATGATAAGTCTTTGAATTTTTTTTTATTTATTTACTACTCATTTTAAGTTCCCATTCTTCATGAGTGGTGTCTTTTATTTTTTTAACTTAATATCATTTTAATGGGAATTAAAATGCCAAAGAAGTGTACAATTTTCAATTTAAAACATTGAAAGTACCTTCCCCCCCAAAGCAGTGGTGTTAAGAAAAATTTACACTTATTCTAGAAATGCTAGTACAATGTTACCACTATGGTAAATACTAAACAAGGACGTATTGTTACATCAAGGTTTAAAAGGAAGTGTGCCTGGGAGCCTGCTAGATAGTGATATAGAATGAGGAAATGTGACAATAAGTGAATGGCATGTAACATAGAATGCCACTCTTCTGTTTGCTTAACAGCTGGCATGAAGGCCAGTTGTGATATTAAAAGAACCACTTTGATTGTCATCTTTATTTGCTTTTTGTGTTTATTTCTCCTTTTTCCACTGCACTCATATATAAAAAATTTGTTCTATGTTTCAATCAGAATGCTAATTGTATATTACCTACTATCATTAGTTGTGCTTGTTTGAGCTATATTTGTACAGTAAAAAGTTTAAGAAATAAGCCTTTTTGGTGGAAAATTTTACATAGAATAAGAATAAATTCAAAGATTTGTTCTGAAATGGGCTGTATATGTAAGAAACATTGAGAACGACAGCACTAAAAAAACACACACATATAAAATGTTAACATACCATAAACTTTGCATTGCATGGGTATAAGCTCTTTAACACAGCTAAGGATCAAACCTTGTTGAATGGCCTGTGTAGAGAAGAGTTTCATTTTTCGGCATTTCACTTTTTGAAAGTCATATTTTATATAAAAAATCTGATGTGTACACCACATGACTTCCTCGTAGGGAATATTAAATTATATGCATTTTGCATTTCATTTAAACTTATTGGATTGAATCAAATCTACTTCATCGATAGCGCATAACACAATAGAATAAGTGCATTCCTTAAAGCTCACTATATTTGCTTACCATAGCGACACTCTAACACTAAGTTCACTTAACGTCGTTACATCTCATTGATTTTATAATTCAGAATGCACAAAAATTATGTATATCATCTGAATAATTATCTAATCATTGCCACATGTTCTATTCAGATACTATGATAAATCTAAAACGATGTATAAAAGAAATTAAACACAAAAAAAATTTTTTTCACAGAAAATTCAGTATTTCTCATTCAATTAATTCAGATCTCACTTCGCAAGAAGGCAAAAACTCAGAATATCCATATTAAAAATAACAACCCTAGTAATAGACCCAATGTTCAGACCCTCGAGCTCGGCTTCTGCTGCACATTATAAAAATCCAAATGTTACTGAAACTGTTAATATTACTGAATAAATAATGCTCTGAAAACCTAAAGATGTCTAATAATAGCAAAACTAATAGTAACCATAAAGAAAATAATAAGACAACTGGTTCGCCAGATGAAGCTCAATGTTCTGAATTTCTAAGTTTGATCAGAAATATTTCTGAAATTAACGATATTTTTGGTATAAAGAAAATTATGAATAATATATTTAAATCTTATATGCATAAGTTAAAAGACTTAACTAATCCTGTAGATAAAATGTTTATATTTTTAGAAATTGTAAATGAAATCCACAATATATCAGAGTAATAATGAGAAATCCTTACTAATTGTTACATGGAACGCAAATGGATTACTCCTACGAGCTCGAGTCTATACACGAATATGCACCTGATACTGTACCCATACAAGAGGACATGCTTGGCCCGAACAACTTTTTTAGAGCATGTAACTATGTTACGCACAGATGGGATCGACCTACTGAAGGGAGATATGCTCCCCGAGGCAATGCACGAGGTGGACTGCTGATTTTAATTAAGCTCTCCATTTCTCATCATTACACACCACTGCCACAGCTTTTAGCTATCGAAGCCCTAGCTATTACACTCATGCCAAACACTTCGCGACCACTCACTATTATCTCCACCTATTTTCCCATATACACACCAGCAAATACTGTTAACGCAGATTTGCAAACACTGCTAAACACATTCAATCGAGTTATTGTAGGTGGAGATTTTAACGCACGCCACCGTGAATGGAATTGCTGGGATATTAACCCTCACGGACGCATTATACACAGATTTGCCCAGGCGGCTAACATTAACCTAGCATTCCCTGTTAAACCAACACACTGTGGTATTGGAAGACCATCTATTATTGATTTCTTTATACTAAAAAATATTAACTCACTGAGCTATATCGAGAGTCTTGAAGAAATGTCTTCTGATCATAACCCTGTTATGATGGAAATCAATACCAATACCTGCAGTACACCACACAAAAGAACCCTTATTACGAACTGGGCGGGATACGCCAAAGCTCTAAACAACACTCAGTATCCACTTAATACCATACACACGAGAAATGAGTTATGTTTACACAGAAAAATTCACTAAGGAGTTACATGACGCTCTAATGAAAAATAGCAAAGTTACGAAAGAGGAAAAAAGATACAAAAGGAAATCAGAGAATTGATCAGGAAAAGAATCATGCTCGGAAACAATGGCAGCGATTCAGACGCCCATCTGACAAAATTACTACGAATCGACTTAACCCGGATGTCAGGACTCTATTAAAAAAACACGCGTAACTCGACTGGGCCAGGCACTTAGAATCGCTTTCAGCAGACGATAATTCGATTTGGAAAGCGGTTTCTAAGTACAAACGACGCAACACCAATATTCCACCCATTAACGGCCCCAACGGGATCGCTTACACCGATTTTGAGAAAGCTGAGTCTATTGCAGATCACTGCATCTCAATTTCGCACTCACAACATTTCTCACCTACGAACAGAAAACACTGTTTCCTTCCTTATTACCCAATTCAAATCAAACACAAACAACATACCCTTAATTACGCCATCAGAAGTTAGTAGTTACATCGAGAAGAGAAAAAGCCCCAGATTGGATAGAATTAGTAACAAAATGATGAAGGAGATGGGACCCAAAATACTCTGTAAATTCCCTAAGTTACTAAATGCTATGATTAAGCTTGAACATTTTCCGACCAATTGGAAGACTGCAATTATCTCACCGATATTGAAACCGGGCAAAGACCCCACCCACGCTGCTTCCTATCGGCCGATAATCCTTCTGTCGACGCTGAGCAAAATTGCAGAGGCAGTCATCCTAAAGAGAATACAAGATTTCTTCAACGAAAATAACATCCTCATCCCACAGCAATATGGGTTCAGAAGGAAACATTCAACCACGCACCAATTATACCGGGCCACAGAGCTGATCGTTGACGGTCTCAAGAAAAAACGCATTACTGGACCTCTCTTCCTCGATATTTCGAAAGCTTTTGACTATGTATGGGTACAGGATCTCACCTACAAATTAATCACTCTGGGTTTCCCAAACTACATCACAAACCTCATAAACTCCTATCTTTGCGATAGAAACTTTGTCGTTCGCTATAACAATACTCTCTCCACACAGAAAGTAACTCTTGCGGAAGATCCGCAAGCCCTTTTTTCAATTTATACGAATGACATACCACACAACTCCCACACTACACTAGCATTATATGCAGACTACACTGCGATCCTGTGGCCGCAGTTGTACAAACAATACAAGAGCACATCCAAGCACTAGAGTCCTGGATGATTAAATGCAAAATTAAAACAAACGTTAAAAAAAATCTGAAGCTGTCTATTTCACCAACAAAAGAAGTATTGATCTGAACATCACCCTCAAGATGTACGATATTAGCATTCCCTGGGCCAAGCAAGTTAAATAGCTAGGCGTCATTTTGGACCCAAGACTCACTTGGGCACCACATGTTACATATACTAAGTAAGTTTCGGGGTACTAAAGCATGACTCAGCCCCTTAATTGCCCAAAACTCCGTTTTATCGATAGAAAACGAAGTACTAGTGTATAAATCCGTGTTGCGCCCCTTCATTACCTTCGCCTTTCCCGTCTGGGGTTTTGTGTGTGATTCGAAAATGAAGAAAATCCAACAACAACAAAAGTTGCTCTAAGACAAATTGCAAAATGCGAGTGGTTTATACGTAACGAAGCAATACATAGAGAGCTGAATGTTAATAAAATCAATGTATTTATAGCAAAAATTGTAAAAACATTCTTTAGGAATATTCATAAGGTAAATAACAGTTCTATTCCTAGGCACAATTATAACTATCAGGATAGTGAAAATAGAAAACGACCGGGAGTAGTCCTCTTACACCTTAATGTATTTAGAAAACTCACAGTACTTCATTTAGGCTTATTATAAATTTATTTCCCATTTTAATAGTTGTTTCGGCAACCCAAATTAGTTTTCTCCATGATTTCTTTACTTTGCACGTCATTAAAATAAATAAATATGATATTTAATATCAAATCTTACTTAATTCCTATAACTGCATTAAATCATGTGCTACCCCGCCTTAACCTCGCCCCCCGACCAATGCCTGACTTGCAAGTGGATACGCTTTCCTTTCAGCTTCACCATTGGCTACTTGATGATTGTTCCAGCTAAGCCGACCACTCCTAGGCAAGTAACTCCACGCTTCGATCACTCAAGCCTCCAAAGTAGTAGTACGCCGTTCTCCATTATGCCATTAAATGCTGTCTCAGTAGCGAAATGCCATTACCTACGACACCTACAACATTGTTAGACGAACGAACAAAGTACCGAAGACTCATCAATGCAGCTCATGAGAATTAATTCCCATTTACGAACTACCCTGCACGTTTGCTATGAAAGATATGCACCTTCGTACGTATTCTACACAGGATGAGGCTTTTGCCCAGGCGCTTGTTCACACGTGTCTTTGCACCTGAGTCTTCTTGAATAGTGTGAGTAACTTCTGAAGAAACCTGTTTCGCCTTGCAATCCATATAGAGCTCTTTTAAATCTGTGGAAGAATTTTACGAGGATTTTATTTTTGGTGGGGCGAACCTTCCAGCCTTTTACTTGGTTAGGAGACTTGTCCCAATTTTCTGCGAAACTCGTTCAAAATTAATTTCCTATATCTAAGCAAGTCAGGCATTTTTACACAATTGCTTCTCAGATTTCGCAAACCATTCACAATAATATGCTTAATGAACACTTTTCTCTCATGAAACTTTATCTTTCGTAATAATTCCTTGGTTATCCTAGGCAGAGCTTATAATTTATTTCACCAATGGTTGTGCATGTTGAAATATTTGGAGGCGTGCGAAGAATCACTGGTTTGACAACGATTTAAAATTTAATCAAAATCTTTAATTACCATTTTATCAAATATTGTTATTCCAGATAGAGATTTTTCAACTTAATCATCAAATCTTCATATCAGTAACGTTGCATCAAGCAATAAGGGATCAATAGAACACAAACGTCTCTCTTCTCCAAAGTTTCTATCAAAATCGGCATATTGATATTCGTGAAATCTCTTTAACTTGTCATATTTTCTTGCAATTTTCGATTTCTTGTTTGATGACCTTCTTTCTTTCTACCTCGCACTAGGTTAGAGGCATTTTGCTACACTAGGTTAGAGTCGCCAGTAAATATCGCACTAGATTAGAGGCGCTGCCTAGCATATCTAAAATTTTTCACCCCTTAGTACTGCCCCTCTGTAGATCCGCGGCTCTGATGCCAGCATTACATTTCTTTTAATCTGTCGATATTTTTTGTCTTCTAATTTTCGATCATCATGTACATCTGACATATGCTTCATGAAAGCTTAGTAGACAAACGAAAAATTGGATCAAACAGTCGTACGATGTTGTGAAATTTTGCTTCCGTAAACGTTTATTTTTAAAGTCTGATTTTTTTATTTTTTAAAATGCCTTCTGTTTACAGATTCCATTTCAAACTCAATTTTAGATTTATTTTCTGTACACAGGTTAGGTAACCCAATGGAAAGTTGTATTATGTAACCGTTAGGTTGACAATAATTTATTTTAAATTTTCGTCTGAGTTAGTTTACTTAGAAATTCAAGACTAGACGTAAATCATTTGAATGCCTTTATGGGTACAACATTTAGAATATAATGGATCCTTACCCCTATTTGGCATGAGCTTAGGAACTAAACTATTGTACAGAAGTCTGCCGTGTTACAAAAGACCTTCTCACAGAACATCTGTGCATGTCCTTAGAAATATGAAAAGTTACGCTTTCATGTTATATCTGCATTTGTGAAATAAATTCATTATAGTAGTGACAGGTATGTTTTCTTTCTGTAACATTATTTTTTATTTCCCATGTATTTGAAAACCAACTCAAAATAAAACAACTAGGTTGAAGAGTTCGGCTAGTAGACAGATGGAATATATGCTCCACGAAGCATTTCTATAGCCTGTTATGAACTACTATATTTAGTAGTAATAGGTTAAGCCTGTCCAAAATTATTGTAACGATTCAAGAGGTGGTTTCGAGAATTTTCAGTGATAAGCATGAATTTCGTTATCTATGTCCAAAATAATCAGGGCAATTCGAGAAATAGTTCCAAGAATTCTCATTGATGTGCATGAACTTCGTTATCTTATGTCCAAAATTATCGGGAGGATTCGAGAATTCTCAATGATGCGCAGT
The DNA here is from genome assembly GCA_000611955.2 of Stegodyphus mimosarum. Classification (NCBI taxonomy): domain Eukaryota; kingdom Metazoa; phylum Arthropoda; class Arachnida; order Araneae; family Eresidae; genus Stegodyphus; species Stegodyphus mimosarum. The sequence continues at coordinate 141,892 of KK118602.1, read as the reverse complement.
ATACAGATTACTAAATAATTCTGGCAGATTCTGTTCGATGCCACGCTGAAATACTGTATCAGTCAAGGCCGCCATGAGAGATGCTGATTATTCAAATACCACTGAAATTGTAGTCATACTTGTTTGGGGAGAGAGGGATGAAATCTTCTTCCAAAGATTCGAATGATCTCAGTATTTTGGCTCTTATGTTAACCGCGTGGAGAAAGAAAATTACTTTATTAAAAGCCTAAACATGTTAATAACTTATTTTTAAATAAATATTTTTTTCTCAAATAACAGTTTCTCTCTAGTGCATGTTGACGTGTTTCATTCAATTTACCATTCTAAAAGACTGCTCATGAGTTATTAAAAAAAGCACTCAGTTTTCTTTTAAAAAATGATTTGTAATTTACTCAAATAGCATTTTTTGTGTAATTGTAGACCAATGAACATCATTCCAATCATTTTACTTCTACTAAAAACAACAGTAATTATAAACGGAGAAGTATAAAGGAAACGAGGCGAAATGTTTGGTTTCTCTACCTGAAGAAAAAACGCTCAGAATTTTTATTTTCTTCGAATTTCAATTTTCTGAACACAAAGCAGTAGATATAAAATGTATTTATTCATATTAACATGTAATCATGTTAATCACTTATTCATAAATTTACTTCAAAAGTTTATTTACATTCGAAATCTGTCCTATTATTTTTGAAATGATATAAATTAGGACTTGCGGTTCTCGAACGTTCATAAAATCTATCATGCGGCTCCCATCATTTTGAAGTTTGGCCATCCCTGCTATACAGAATGTAAAACTGTAAAAAGTTAGACTTTTTAATTTTTACAAAATGATTTGTTTTATTGTGAAATATTTTAACATGAATATTTACTGTATGAGTTAAACATACACTCTTAGACAAGAAAAAAATACGACGCACCAAGACGAAGTTATCCGAATGGGACGAAAATCCGTAGAAGTGATGTACATGTACAGAAAAACAAATGATTACAGTTAGAGAAAAATTGGATGATTTATTGAAGTGATAGAGCTTCACAAAATGAAAAAGTCACTAACGCGTTTGTCCACCTCTGGCCCTTATGCAAGCAGTTATTCGGCTTGGCATCGACTAATAGAGGTTGCGGATGTCCTGTTGAGAGATATCGTGCCAAATTCTGTCCAACTGGCGCATTAGATCGTCAACATCCCGAGCTGGTTGGAGGGCCCTGTCCATAATGCTCCAAACGTGCTCAATAGGAGTAAGATCCGGCGACCTTGCTGGCCAAAGTACTAAGGCAAGCACTAAGGCAAGCAGTAGAAACATGTGCAGTTAGGGGGGCGGGCATTATTTTGCTGAAATGTAAGCCCATGGTGGCGTCACATGAAGGGCAACACAACAGGCCTTAGAACTTCGTCGACGTACCGCTGTGCTGCAAGGTTGCGACGGATGACAACCAAAGGGGTCCTACTATGAAATGAAATGGCACTCCAGACCATCACTCCTGGTTGTCGGCCTGTCTGCCGGAAGACAGCCGAAGTTGGTATCACATCGCTGTCCGGGGCGCCTCCAGACTCGCCTTCGCTGGTCATCGGGGCTCAGTTCAAAGGGAATCATCACTGAAGACTATTCTACTCCAATCAGTGACATTCCAGTGCGAATGAGCCCAATACCACTGCAAACGAGCTTGACGTTGTACAGCGGTCAATGGCAGTTGGCGCAAGGAGAGCCGTGACCTCAGCCCCCTTTCTGTGAGCCGTCTATGAATGGTATTTGCAGTCACTTAAGCACTAGTTGCACGTACAATCGATGATAATGATGCATTTCGGGCTATGAGTGCCGCTCTGACGATTGTTCGGTCTTCACTTTCTGTCGTTTTTCTAGGCCTACCGCTTCCTTCTTGACGCTGTGTGCGGCCATAGTTCACTCATTCCTGCCAACATCATCTAATAGTGGCATCGCTCCTGCTCAAATGTCAAGCTATTCGCCGATAAGGCCAACCGGCTTCTGAGCCCAACTACACGACATCTCAAATTCTGATATCTGCGCATATCGTTCGCGGACCTGTATGCGAGGCATAGTTACTGTCTACCAGAGTACATGGAATGAAATTCGTGAAGATTTTATGACCTGGAATCGTAATTTCTCCTCTTAAATATCCTCCCAGTTGCGCAGATCAGATGTGCTGTAGCCACAAGCGTTCATTCATTGGCAGCCAAAATGTAAAATTTTGCATTTTCCGTCGAAACCTATATGCATATCAATTTGTGTCCAATTTGCTTTATCTTCTCGGTGCGTCGTAGTGCGTCGTTTTTTTTTTTTTTTTTTTTTTTTTGTCTAAGAGTGTATTTGTGAGTGTGAGTAATATCTAGAACTAACGATTGTGAAAATAAAGGTTGCATTAGAACTTTTATGAACACCCCCGTATACAAGAAGAGAAAATTTTGTGTTCAGGATTACTGTTTGGCGTATGTAGTCAAATAAATGTCAAATTAAATATTGAAGATTAAATTCACTGATCTGAAATTACGTTTAGTATACTCATTTATTTTGTTTCAGTATTTTCAATATGGCAAAACACAGGAGGGCTATTTGTCATGGGGGAGGGATGCCTTCCTTGGAGCTTTCTAAGGGAAATTGGTTCCTGTTCACATTACACATGGAGAAAATCACACACACACACAAAAAAAATGCAGCCAGCCTATTTATCTGGGTTCAACCCAGGACAAACTACCAGCATTTTCTAGTTTGTAACTGCTTGGCCACTGGTGGAGCTCAGTTCTTACGAAGTTTTTGTAAATTATTTGACCTGCCTCATCATTTGTAACTTTATAGTGACTTTTTTATCCTTGTCCTTATTTCTACACACCATCCTTTTCGATTTGTACTGATTTCATCTGTAGCTTTAGTAGCATCTGCTGTAGCTTTTAAGCGTGGCTTCCAATTATGATGTGAATATCTTATGATGTGTCCGAGTCCTTATTGTGTGTATTGGTTCTCTAATTTTAAAAGCTATTTTTTGAGTGCTGAAAATTTTAACTTCATCCTAGTCTAACTGAGTGTGGATGTTCCTTAATTTTTAACTACAGATATGCTATTTTTGTTAATACTGTAATTATTGATGAATTGTTTATACTTATGCTGACCCCTATATATTTAATTTGGTTTTCTGTTTGAGGTAAAGATGCTGTATATTTCTGATATTTCTATTTTTTTGCATTATTTATTCTTGATTAGTTTTCATGCTGCACCAGTTACCAAATGGTGAAGATTACTTAATACTGGCAGCAGGACTTATATTCGAATCTAAACAAATAGACTGACTGTATGGTCAGTTTGTCTGATGTGTAATGTGAATATGAGCCAGTTTCTCTAAGAAAGTTCTCCTCAAAGAAATCCTTCCCCTTTACACACGTAGTCCTCATATGCTCTGCCATATAAAAAAAACAAACAAAAAAACCTAGTGATTTGTTTCAATATGGACGGTGTTGATGTTGTTACCTACTTAAATGCAACAAAATCTTGAATATTGCTGTGAAACTATGGTATTTGGTGTATATGGCTATGTTCCAATACATTTATTTACTTTTTTCTTTTGTATAAACTACAACAGGAGTATCCAAACTATGAATCACCTATCCTATTTGGGGTTGCAAGGATAAATATAACTTGGATAAAAATCCTAGAAACTCTGGATTGATTGTATATAACTAAGGGTTGCAGCTCCAATTGGGACCGTGAAATTGTTTTTTGGGATCGTTTCCATCATAAAGTGTGAATACCATTGGACTAGAAGACTGGTACGTTTAATCAGATCTATTCTTATAATTCCTGTTTAATAAAATTTTTTAACAAAATCTGATAGTTATCTGATATTTCTAATAATGTGTTGAATGTATTGATAATTTGAACGTAAAGCACAATTTGTAGATCTCTTTTCCTCAAATCCGAAAAATGAAGATTGGTGAAGTAATTTTATTGCAGGGAAAGAATACAAAATTCATGAGGAAAATCAATCTATTTCATGGATTAGGACTTACAATAAACATTTCATAAAAATTTTGCATCCAAGAACTTTCCAAAAACAGAGGTAAAATAAAAATAAAGTAAATAAATAAAATAAAATACGTCACATAAATCAAATGAAAAAGTAAAATTGAAAAGTTTACCAGATACAAAATGGTGACTTAAATAACTGTCACATAATTAAAATAACATATACATTTTTTAACTGGTAGTCAATAAAATTTTGATTTGTTAGTAACATTGTTACATAAGAGTATGATTTCCATATGGGTGAATGGTGTTTCATATTTTATATTATACAGTTTTATATTATACGTATGCAGATTATTCTTAGTTTAATGTAGTATTTGTAATATCTTTCAAGATTTAACAAAGGATCATTTAGCATTATAGGAAAGAACTTAATGTTGTCTAGTAATGACCTTTCGTGTTTCCAACTACCAAATGTTTGGCGGACCAAGAAATAGACTTCGAATTTTGAAGGATAATTCAAGTTCTTGTTTGGATTTTGGAGTATCATTATGTTTTATATTTGTACATATGTGTATATTTAAATTCTAAGGAAGCCAAAATTAAAATTATTAAAGTGTGAAAGTGTTGCTCTAAAGTTTCTGAAATTCACGGATTTATTTGAAGTTTGTAGTAAATAAATGAAAGAATAAAAATTTAAAAAATAATATTCATGAAAGCTGAGAACCTTTTAGCATTCACAAAAATAGCTGACAATTATTGCTAGCTATCCTAATATTATGATCAGCAAATGTTATTTTACACCTTCAGTCTGTGTGTCATAAATGTAATTAACTAAGTAATGTAATTAACTAAGTTAATGATAGCTAAGATGCAATTAAGAAGAGGGAGATAATTTGTGTAATGTAAAATTCATTATAATTAGAAAATAGTGTGATTTAAATACGTATCATTATTTCTAAAACTTATTAAAAATAGCATAAACATCATGCAAAAAAGCATTTACAGCCGTAACACTTATACAAAATGAATTTTAATCATAGAATAATACTCTAAATTGTGATTAGCAATTCAAGCATTAAATACACAGTTATAACTGTATACGAAATTTCTTACATCTCAATGATTTTATTTTTAAGAAATTTAACTATTGCATTCAGTTTCAGCTGTAATGAAGTGTTTCACAGAAGGGAAACAATTTTTCTCAGTTCTTTTGAACTACTTTAACTAAATAGTTGTGTTATCATTCCAATTCAAAGAGCTTCATTTTTAACTACTTGGAACTTCTTTATTTTACCTGTTAGATAACTGGAATAATTTTGGCCACGACATTCAACTTGAACCTGATCCTCACTTATTTTGCTCTTCCTGAATTGTTTTTACTTTATTTAGTTTTCTTTTTAGAGATGAAAGATTTGGTGTGGACGGCAAGTCATTATTACCTGTTTTGGTTTTAAAAATGGGACTTCGAGAGGAAGGTACAATTTTTTGTATGCTATGAACACTCTCACTGTCAGAAATATCTTCAAAAGCAGGATTAATATAAGAGGAACGTAGACTGCTACTTGGTGTCCCAAATGCTCTGTCTAATATATCCTCTTGTTGACGCATAGATAACTGAGGAGTGCCCATTCTCGAGGGAAAATTAAGTTGATGGCAGGAAGTTCTCCTCTTTAAAGCTTCAAGGGCTTCAGGGTTTTTGCTCAGTCTTCTCACTTTGTTTGTGAATTTAGGATCTAAAGCACATAAAAAGAGAAAAATTTTAAAAATATAAGAATTAAAAAACACTTGGTTAAAATCAAATCAAATCAAAACAAAATAAATGCAGATGGCTCATTTGCAAAAGCTCCTGTTTTACAAATGTTTAAACATGGTTTTATCGTCTCAGTGTCGAACATTTTATTTCGTTTTGAATAAGAAATTAATAAACGTATTTAAAAAGGCATTACAGTACTGTTGGCCCTTGAATTATACAGGATTGAATTCTGTGGCTTTGTTTAAAAACATAATTTTTTTTTAGTAAGTATATTCAAAAAATTTTTTAAAGCAATGCGAAGACCTACCAGACAAACAACAGATATTAGCTATGTGGTGCCACTGGCGATGAATAAGCAAGGGTAAGTAAAAAAATAAACTGTAATTCATATTGAGCTATGCAGCCATCTTCTCCGGACATTGCAATGATTTTAGGTGTTATGAGTGTCTGCTCTTGACTCTTTCGTCTTCTGAACTATTCATTAATCAATAAATTTAGCCATTTTAGTAAAACTTGATTTTTGTTAATTCTTTGTACTCTATCTAGTATGTTCCTGCGAACTATAAGTAATACAATAATTTGCAGATGAAATGCGTCTACTTATCTGGCATTGCTCACAAGAAATAGGAAAGTAACTGAATTTTAAGAAAAAGTTGAATTGCATGATATGTACTACAAATTTTTCAAACATTTCTTTTGCACCAAAATTTCATTTTTAGTATCTACATGCAACGTTCACAATGTTTTGTAACATACAGAGTAGTAATAATATAGGTGTTGAAAGACAGACAATTCGGCATTTAAGCAAATGATTTAACCTTATGGATAATGCAATACTACACAACAGGAAATTCCAATGGAGTCAACAGCCAAATATGCACCAGAAGTTGATCAGCATAATCAAGATGCCATCGATTACAAAAAAATTATTACTAAAGTTAATAAAATTGATAATTAATTGTTTACTAATATAAAGCTATATTATGTAGTAAGTCAGATAGCATATAAAATAAACTATTTCATACACTTTAAAAATCAATATTATTTTTAATACATACATCTTTATGCAATGTGTGTAATATTAAAAAGAAATGCGAATTGTAATTTGCTTCTCTACACCAAGGTATGCCGGCCATCCAAGGGGTAACTAACTATCCGCAGCCTTTTATAAACCCTTTTAATACCATGATAGAGTTTTTTCTTGAAGTTGACAGTCTTAGGCGATACAATTGACAAAATTAAAAAAAAAGTGTATTCTACTTAGCTTATATATTCATTGTTCAGTGCCACACAAAATTTCAAGGACAAGACAACAGGCTTATCGAAGCTACTGATTATCTTCAGGTTTCGTTCTAAAATGTTGTTTACGTCAACATTGAACTGAAAAGTATTCCATTATTTTGATAACTAAATGCGATTCTCTGTTTACAGGCTATATCATCCGTTCTACTGGGCTGATTGACGAAATTCAACTTGCATTTTATATGTCTCGAAAGCGCGATTTAGGATATGTATTAGATTTATATATAGCATTGTTCTAATACAGGTATTTTGACACAAAATCGGACTTTTTCTGAAATGACATGCCAATTTTTTTCCATATATCGATTCTAGAACTCAAATTACGCCAGACTACCAAGTTTTGTAAAAATCGCATGCGTAGTTTTTAGAAATGAGCTATCAAAATTTTGGCTCCTCAGTGTTATTGAATCCTTCCTAACTAATATTATAAACGCGAATGTGAGTTTGTTTGTCACTCTTTTACGCTCTAATTACTTAACCGATCATTATGAAATTTTCAAGAAATATTTTTGATGTATTAGAAAAGGTTGTAGGCTATAAAATGTAACTTATCCGTTGAAAGTTAAACTATATAATTGGTTTTATAGTTTAAAGTGATTAGCTTTGATTGTCATTCTATAAACATTAAATGTTGAAAGTTTCATAACGATAAGTTAAACGATGTAAAAGTTTGTCTGCGCGCGCAGGTGTGTGGCTTAAAGCACGCAAACGTTTTACAGCCTATAACTTTTTCTAATATATTAAAAATATTTCTTGAAAATTTCATGATGATCGGTTAAGTAATTAAGGCGTGAAAGCGTAAAGTTTATTAACTAAGTGTTTATTAATTTTTATTTGTTTAATTTAATTTATTATTTAAAATCCTTTAGGATTTCTGGCTTTTGGCTCTTCTTTCACAAACATTTTTCAGTCATTAGAAAATATACGTCAGAGTTTTGCTAGGTTTCGTGGCAATACACTCCGCGTAAATACAAAAAATTAATAGTCATTGAATAGTCTTTGAACTTCAATAGCCTTTGAAACTTATTTAAGGACATCAACGCGAGCGAAGCCGCGGGTAAAAGCTAGTTTGATATACACTCGTGTCCATAAATTAAGGATAATTCGGAGTCACGCGGAAATCGAACTGTAAAATAAATATATCACCTGTAAAATCACTACACACATCTTCAAGAATCATATGCAAATTTCAGGAAGTAACCAGATGACACCGATGATACGTCACGATGACGAGAGTGTAAGAGAGTGATATATAAGGAATGCAGGCAAAGAAGTAAAATTGTTCGCAGGCGCTTTATAAGCATTTCAGTGCAATAACTGAATAGTTATGATACAAAGGACGCATCAACTTGGATGATTTTTTACGTGGTAGAATTATCGGCCGCTTGAAATGTGGGCGTACCCAACTGGAAGTATCAGACGAACTTGGAATTGCCCAGAGTGTCATCTCCAGGCTTTGGCAACAATTCCAAGATGATGGTAATGTGAGTAGGCGTTACAGTAGAGGTCGCCCCAGAGTTACAACGCCGAATGAGGACCGGTATTTGGCAGTTAATGTCAAAAGAAACAGGCGGAGCACAGCCTCAGACCTCTCTCATCAGCTCTCTTCAGCCACTGGTACGACAATTTCAAGGCAGACCGTGTACAGACGCTTAGGGCAGATTGGTCTATATGCTCGTAGACCTGTCAGATGCGTTTCACTTACTGCAACTCACTGTCGCCTGCGGTTAGCCTGGAGTAGAAAGCATGCATTGTGGACACCGCAACAGTGGGCTTGTGCGATGTTTTCCGACGAGTCCAGGTTTAGCTTGCAGTCTGATTCTCGCAGGACTTTCATATGGAGAGCTCCAGGTACCCGTTACCACCAACAAAACATCATTGAACGACACCGTTACGGTGGTGCAAGAGTGGTCGTTTGGGGTGGAATTATTCTGGGTTCCAGAACTGACCTGCATGTTCAAATTGGAACCATGACAAGCCAAATCTATCGGGACGTCATTCTGGAACAGCATGTACGTTTGTTTCGGGGCGCCATGGGCGCACAATTTGTGTTTATGGATGACAACGCCCGCCTTCACCGTGCAAACATCGTAAGCGAATACCTTCATTCTGAGTGTAGCACCCGTATGGACTGGCGAACATTCTCACCGGACTTGAATCCAGTAGAGCACGTGTGGGACATGCTTGGCCGACGAGTTGCAGCCCGTCAACCTCCTCCTACATGTCTACCGGAAATTCGGAAAGCATTGCTTTTTGAGTGGTGTAATACCCCCCAGATGAGATCGATAATTTGGTACTCAGCATGCCTAGGCGTTGTACGGACTGTATTGCATCGTCTGGGAGACATACAATGTATTAACAATCATACCAACCATGTAATATTGTTTTTTTGTAAATAGGTTTTTTTTTGTAATTTGCTCCAGGGAGAAAAAATTGCTAATATTTTTGATAATATCAAACATATAGCATCTTTTTTTGCTCTTTACCTTTTGTTTAATAAATAAGCTTTACAAATAAGTCAAATTTGTTTTGCTTCTAACTCTTCCTTTGCCTGATTTTGCATTATCCTTAATTTATGGACATGAGTATATATTTATTAATAGCTCCTTTTTATTAAACTTATTTGATTCTTTCTTTCATATTTCGAAATTTATCTTAATTCCAAATAAAATTCGCCAGTTTTTTATGATTTGTTTCTAAAATTTGTATTTTTAAACAATTTTATAAATTTTTTGAAAAAATTCTGAATTATAACCTATAAAATTTTTGCCATCGTCTTAAAGTAGATGTATTTCTAAGCATACCTGCAAAAATTAGAGTTTTTTTATTCAAAATTTCCTAAGACATACAAGAATTTACATTTTTGCGCGTTTTGAAATTTGGCGTATTTATTATAAGCGATGATAACGAAAATGTGGTTTACGCACTTTGTCAAAATTATTTGAACCCATAAACAATGACTTTTTTCCCCTCTCAATAGAAAAAGGAAAGGAAAATACAAGTTAGGAAAGGAAAATATAAGGAAAGGAAAATACTTGTATATTGCTATAAATTAAGAAGTTCGTGAAGTGAATTATTCTTGGCGCAAACTGAAAAAAAAAATGCGCCAAAGTAAATTTTAAAATTTCTCACAAAAAATGACAAAATTTAATATCTAGGCATAATTTGAGTCGTATAATCGAAATATGGAAAAAAAATTGGTGTGTCATTTCAGAAAAAGTCCGATTTTGTGTCAAAATATCTAAATTAGAACAGTGCTGTATATAAACTTAATACATATCCTAAGTCGCGCTTTCGAGACATATAAAATGCAAGTTGAATTTCGTCAATCAGCCAGTAGAACGGGAGATAGAACTGGACCCTTTTTTTCACAGTGGTCATTAATAAGACCTCCATGTTATGAATTATATCGGGCATGTAGCTGTTTAGCATACTTTTGAAAAAATGTGCCTGTGCACACTGTCACAAATGCTGGAAATCAGTTGACAGCTTATCGGATCACATATCTTTGATTTTCGATCAGCGGCATACAGTGGTAAAAAAGATAACAGCCCTCAAAATTGCTCAACTAATAGAGAATGAAAGAAGAGAAATTTACTGAAAATGAGGTTGGAAATCCTTCTGTCCTGTTTATTTGTAACTTGCAAGCACCTTAGGCATGTGTATACTAAAAAGACCTCCATTTTCTGAATTATATTGGTCATGCAACTATTTAGTATACTTTTGTAACAATGTACCTGTGTACACTGTCACCAATGCTAGAAATCAACTGACAGTTCATTGAATCACATATCCTTGATTCAGGATTGGTTGAAAAATATTGTAGGAAAAGATGAGTTGAGGTATATTATGTAAACCAGACAACAATATCTGGTTGTGATGAATGTCATGAAATGGATCTGCTTTTCTTGTTTTTATCTTGGTTATTTTCAAGAAAACTTCGAATAGCAGTTAAAGCTAAATATCTTGGACAATTCTGCATTTCCAACATGTTCACTATACTTTCCTATTTTTAACAGCAAAACAACATATCAAATACCATACTATTAGGGTTATAAAAAGATGGTTTGAGAACGTCTGTGGAAATGCTGAATTGATCTGTCCATATCTTTTAGAATGACTGATATGGGTAATGAAAAGAATCTTTGACATAAAATCGATTATCGATATGTCAAGATCTCCGAATGTAAAAATGCTGAAGTTGGAATGAAATGGTGGCTGCTCTTACGTGATATTTATGACAGTTAGGTGGAGAGTATGCCACAGAGATCAAGATTTAAAAGTTATGAAGAAAGTGCTTCAAAAGGAGAGACTGAAATTCAATCAAATATGCTTTTAGCTTATTACCTAGTGAACAGAAATTAACCCTTACAACGCATATAGGATCATGTGATACTTTTAGTTAAATTAAAACATACTTAAATTTTTCTGTGACGTTCAATGGAAAAAAGGGGACGTATAGAAAAAATGCTTTCCATGCCGAATTATTCAAATAAAAAAAAAATCGCCCTCATGTGACCAAAATTACGCTAGATATCACTGATTAAAACTTTTGCTCTTCACATACAGATATACAAATATACAATATAATTATATAAATATTGTCAAAGACATCTACGCATATCAAATGGAATGGATGGTAATTTCGAAAACATATTTTTGATATTGGAAAAGCGATAATGTAGAAACACTGGGGCTTTACATAAATTACCATTTCTGGAAAGACAATGTATTTAATGAAATTATGTTTTGTGTGACCTTAAAATCAATTTAATTTCATTTGGTCAAAGTGTTTTATGTCACGTAATTTTAGCAAATTTTTAGCACCAATTATGCATGTAACGGACTCTTTTCTAAAAATTTTTGATACAAGAAGGAAAAAATTTCTTGTTAGATTTTTTTGTTGTAAATAGCTCATGTAATAATTAAAATGTAATTTTTTTTTAAAAATATGTGGCCATAATTGTCACATGCTTATTTTAGAAGACGAGTCATCGAAATAAATCTATAAAGCAAGATGTTTAAAGGTTAGAGACTGATGGGATTTGAGAGGGGGGATATGCTTAACTTAAAAAGCCGAACGTGAATTTTGAAATTCTTACCTTTGTCGAGAATCTTTTGCAAATCATGTTCAAGAGCAAAACTCAGAGATCTGAACCTTAGTTTTTCTCGTTGGGGCACGTCTAGGTAGTGAGAAGTAAATCGTCTGCGTCTGTCTGGAGCAGCGTCAAGAACATTTTCAACAATTTCATCGTCTTTTAAACCTTGTTTCTTTAGTAAATCAGTTATTTCCGAAAGTGTAATTTCCTCAACATCTCCGGAAGGCAAATCCAACAAATTTGTTGAGGCCAATATATGAGACATTGTTTCTAGTCTGTGAAACAGCATTCCAATAAATTGAATGATTAAAATTAAAGTAAAAAAGAAGACAAATACGAGATTTATGGGTTCCAGCTGAAGATATTCTTCATCAATCCTAATCTCTTGGAATGCTGGAATATAAGTGATGTTCGCTTTGCCACTGGTCGTAAGTGGCCATTTAATATGCAAAATTTCTTTTTGCATCTGTAACAAGAAAACAATAAGGATATACAAAGAATTCAGCATTAGAATTCCAAATACGACTTTGTTTCGGAGATCGATGAGTTGCTTGCACACTTTAGCTTTTTCTTCTGGGTCATCTGCCAGGGGGTAAAGGTAAGTATTTATGAGCTCTGACCAGAACTGCATTTCTTCATCCGATAATCTCTTCACCGGGCTTTTCTTGAGTGCTTTATCATACAGCCAGTATTCATTATTGTCCGGTTGATTGTAGGTATGCTCTTCGGGCACATCAGCTGAAAAATTAAGTGTGAAAAAGACATTTTTTGTTTGAGCAGTTTAATGTTTTTTTTAATACAATATGCATTACTAAAGTAAATAAACAGTTCTGCATTACCTACTTTTTAAAAAATTACTATGGAAAGCAAGTTATTACTTTCGACAATAAATTATGGAATCCAATATAGTATTTATTCTCAAATGAAAATAAATAAATCTCATTATAAAATGTTATCCCTAGACACTTGGCAAATACCCTATGAGCAGGGTGACATAATATGCAAAAAGGATTCAGAACATATTTTTAGCAAATATTTTTTAAAAATGTTGGGATTTAATTTATGATTTTAAATATTCAACAGTACAGTAAGCATTTCCATGTTTTAAAGTTATTCGTGCAATCAGATTGAAATAAATAGCAATATTTTATGTAAAATGATTTACATTTTTTTATGTAAAATACGGCACACAAACATGAGTTAAATCCAAAACCATTTGAAAAAGCCAATAGTATACGGTCTGATAATTAAATAATAAGATTTATTTTATAACCGCTAAGATAAAAGTGCCTTTGACACGATTGCATTGTTACAGCAAAGCATGTAGCACGATTGATCAGCTTTTAAGATCAGTCAACATTCCAAAGCCACCTGGATTTCGTTAATGAAAGAATGTTGTTGCATTAGCAAAAAAAAAGTTGGGAAATAGATCGACTGAAGCAATTAAATTGCTTAATTATTGCTCAATAAATTTAAATATACACAATGTTTAATGTACGCATTTTCAAATTTGCGCGGCCACTATGTAAATGGGGAGAGAAGCATTTTCTTTCTTCCGATGTAGACAGAAATTACTAAGGAAAACGCTTTCATAAATTAAATAAAATTTGAAAGGTAAAGTTGCAGAGACGTTAGGTATTTTTTGAAAAGGAGAGATGAAAAATGAGCAATGTTCTCGCCGAGACTCCAACCACGGACCTCTCGAATACGCGCCGAGTGTGCTGACCACTGCACCACGAAAACATGCTAAGAAGACGGGAGAAATACCTTATAAAGTTAGCCAACATAATATGGCTTAGGGGGGGAAAAACTAATTTTGTCTACAATTTATATTTAATAAATCGAATTCTGCTGTTCTGAAATCTTGTTATAAGGCTTTTGAAGTTAGAAAAAATAATAAAATATCGTGAATTTACTTTCTTGTTCTTGTAGTTCAGCTTCATCTTCCTCGTCAGATTCGTCTTCTTGTACTGCATCCAAGTCTTGTTTTATACCATGGATCGATGACCTGAAACATAAAAGTTAGAAAAACACTTTAGTTCCTTTTCATTAAATCAAAAATTAAATTTAGTTGATTTTATTATTTCCTGCTTTTGATGGGTATGTATATAAGCTATACAGTATATATATATCAAAGATAAGGAAATCATTAAAAGCTAACGATAAGAAGAATGTTTGTTAAGTGAAAATGACTCTGTTTTTATAAAGTAGTTTCTCTTTCTATAAAAGTGCAATTTAAGCGTTTTCTTTTCTTCTTTGTTTTTATCCATTTCCTAATCTTGGCGATGTCAGACAGTACTTTTCCCACGGCTAATAACGTTGTGAAGAATTTAAGCATCCTTCCCACGTGCCTTTGAGGTGTAGTGGTTATCACAGAATACTTGTAAGATCTGTGTGTTTCGATTCCCGACAACGGTATATTTCAAACTCTGAAAACTATTTACAGCATAACCTAGAACTTCCTAATTGTAAGTTACTAAATGTAGTCAGAATATCTTAGTAATTAATAGCCGTTATCTGGACCAGTAATGGAACGAAAATCAAAGATTAAAATTAAAGTTAAATTATTATTATTCGTATAAAAAGTATATTCATGTTATTATAGATCATGCTATTCATTATACATGGATATTTGTTTTCTTCTGAAAGTATAACAACTAACACTTATATAAATTATTTGAAACAAAATTTTCAGATTCAGGCTCCAAAGAAAATTTTAAGTGAATGAAATGGTGTGTTTATACTTCTTCGAAATTTAAGCAATAATAATAATAAAAAAAAAATTAAATAAATAAAAAAAACCACATAATGTAAGCAATTATTAACTACGACTAATTGACCAAAAATTAATGGCAAAGTAGAAAGAGTTAATCGAACTAAGTTTCGGCTGGTTTATGTGATTACGGCAAAGCCTCGAAGGCTATCTTACCTAAGGGTAGGATAGCCTTCGTGGAGAACTTTCCAAGGGAAACTGAGTGGTATACAACGTTACATATGGGGAAAATCACGAAAACGCCCTTGTAGCTAGCCCGTTTGCGGGAGTCGAACCTCGCATCGAACTACCAGCGTTCAGCGGCTTTACCGCTCGGCTGCTAGTGAGCTAATCAAACTTTCACAACTAGATTAAAAAGTAAGTTAAATCCTTATCGAGGTAATATCGCATGGGAAAAACTGCTGCCTCAATAAGCATGATAATATATACGTATAATAATATATGGTATAATATATTATTAATATATAGTATAATATATTATTATACGTTATATCAATAAGTGTAATAATATATAAGTATAATAACATACAATAATATACCACATATAGTATAATAATATACCACATTCTGTAACAAAACTCCCACCCTCTTATTTAATATATGGAAAATTATTATATGATCCATTAAACGAAAATCAAAATCTATTTATTCTCTTTAATTGAAGAATTTAGAAAAATTCCTCAGAAGAGGTCTGATGATTACCATAATGTAAACAAGAAAAGATACAACACGGAATTTTAAAGCAAGTAATTGCAAACTCAGTGATTTAGGCATATATGAAGAATTCCAATATCCTAACATCAAAAAACTTTCCCTTAGAAAATTCGAAACAGAATTCTGAAATAGATAAACCAAATTCTCTTATTAAAAAGAATTCCGAAATAGTGCATTCTACTCGGCTCAGACCTTTAATTATCAAACGAATTTAAATTAACTGTTAGAAATAGTAAAATACCTGTTTCAACTCAAAATTAATTGATTTGCATTTTCCAAATTATTTATTACAGTTGCTTTAAACCTTTTAAAGCATTTGTAACCCGGATATAACTAACCCAATGAAGACTTTAAACCATAATTGTGATAGATTTTAATTATCTCTCAATCTAGTTCCTTTCCCATTTTTCCCTTTCCTTCTTCTTAGTTTCCCAGTTTCCAGTTTTTCCGTTCGAAATTTTTTGTATACGTTCCCTAAAACCTGGAGATGAGAAGAGGAAAAATTCTAAACCAATATTTACACTTTAGTCAAAATATCAGATATTTAGACGAATGTTTATCGCAATTGTATTAAAACCCTGTGATTCACATTATATGCATTACTCTTTGCATCCTGTCCTAGAGAAGACACAAGCAGTAACAGCACACGCTCTTTTTCGAAGTACATATATCCCTAACATTAAAATTAATTCTTTTAGGAGAGTCAGCTATGATAGGAGGAGAGTCAGCTAATTACAGGACTAGATACAGATAGGAGGAGAGTCAGCTAGTTACTTACTGGATTCTTTGGAAGAGTCAGCTATGACTCTCCCAAAGAATCCAGTAAGTAACAATACAATCCAGTGGGTAAGCTAGAGAGCTAACTTACCTACTGGACTGCAGGCGTCTCCCTGAGACAGCTGTCGGTTGAACAGGACGACGTCAGTGATTTACTTGCGCGGCAAGGTTTCTCGGACTTGGTGTAGGCTTTCCTGCCCCAAGGGGATTAGTAACAACAGCTATGGTTATGAACTGGCTGAGTGCTTCACTAGTCACGTTCGTCTAGCCATAGTGCAGCAAAACGTGCTACCACGTACACACTATACATTAAAAAATGTTTTAAAAATTATTATTGCGGGGAAATGTAAACTTTTTATTCCCTAAATTTGTAAGACCTAACTTGAATATACAAGTTATTAGACTTAATTTGAATTTGAATTTTCGCATATTTATGTTTATATTTGAAGTACGTAATACTGAAGAATATTTATGGTCATAATTCATAATTAATAACTTCGATGCATTTATACAATGCTAAAAGCCAGTTACCTTGTATAAACGAACGAAGGGCTTTATTTGCTATTCTGTTTAAGCATCCCACAGCCATCAGCAAATAGTTACGTTGATTCGCTTGTAGAGAGGATCTGCTTACTTTTATCAAAGTTTATTTTGTTATTGTATTGTGTTTTATCACTTTTCTATGTTTATTAATTTCTAAAGTTCATTTTACATTGCTTTACCATAAAATGTGGATTGTTATATAATGAGTAAATAAATATGAATTTAATGAATTTATTTATAGAATTTAATGAAGACGCAAAATAATTTTTTTGATTTTATATTGTATACAACAGTTTTACAACACCTTTTCAAGAGAAAGACTATAAAAATCACATAATGATGTTCAAGCAAGGATTTCAAGAATTTTGAGCTTTTACAATTATTTCTTGAAAAACTTAGGACTCCAAATTCAGAATAATTTTTAGAATATTTACAGAGAAAATTTAAAGAAATTTAAAAACTTATATTTTGAGAAAAAGGAACTCACAGACTTTTAAATTAGACTGTATATTATACATTATATAATGTTATGCTTTTGTATCACATCTAATTTACATTTTTATGTGTTAGTTTGTATAGCTAATATGAGAGCTGATGAACAAAATAACGGAACACAGTGAAACCTAACGGCTATGTCCTTGAGGAAAATCATTTTCTTTCTCACTTTTGTCATTGAATTGCTTATATTGTACAGAATGTTTAACTTCATATGCTAACGCTCTAACATTTTTTCCTGAAAGGATTTTCTATCGCTAGCCCTTTTTTTCTTTGCAGCGGGGAGGGGAGCTATCTAAAATAAAAACACATAAAGCAAACTTTTTATTTTAAGTTTCAATAACCACTTTTCTTTTCATATTAATATGGATATTTCCTCTTTCCACCCTTTATATAACGATGATGACGCAGGTAATTCAGAGTTAAAGATTTTCGAATCGAATCTTTACTTCTGTTCATTTAAGCATCTATATTGGATAACTTAGCACTTTCTGGCTTGCTTGGATCAAAGTTACAAGTCGCCACTCGCTTCTCCCTATCATACAATATATATCTTACAATGTGCTAAGCTTACAAAAGTGTGGGTTGCATATTGAGCCCATAGTGATGTGTGAATTAGGTTATGTTTTCAAAGAACTGTGTTATCCGTTAATGAAATTATCTTGAGTCTATACAGCTCCGTCTGTCTGCAACTGTTATCATTCTATGTACGCAGTAAAGATTCTCCAATTTATTACAATGAGTCATCATTCTATCTAGTCAATAAACCAGCTCCAGCCTATTATACTGAGCAATCTATGACAGCTATTTCCAAACATGTTACCCACACACACACATACATATATGCATTAGATAAAAATATGAAAGCGTAATTTTAAATTTAATTGGCAAAAAATCCATCTTCTTCATTTTAATTTGAGTATTTTCTCTTTTTGTTCTAAAAATAGTAACTGTTTGTAACATTTCAATTTAAACTGCGTCATTTCGAAATTAATCTGCATCATAAGTAATGCGGCAGTGCGGATACCTTTTACCTAATCACTGAATAAGATTTCTATTGAAACCAAAACTTTTTTTTTATTTGTCCCACGCTTTGTTTTCTGAATGCGTCACGTTTTCACTTCCTTGCATCAAATTACCACGTCGCAGCTCTTTTTTGTTTATATCCATTGTCTTACGATGTGCTAAGCTTAGGAATTCAAAATTGTAGGATGCGTATTGCGTTCTTAATGATGTGAATCAGATACTGCATCTCCAGAACTGATTTCACCAGAAATAAAATGTGCTGAATCGAAGCCTATGTCTAGCTATAAGTGCTATTATTCTATCTATGCAGTAAAGCGTTTCCAGGTTATTACAACACAATAAACTATAGCCAATCTATTACAGCTATATCCAAATATATTTTACACACACACACATACATATATATATATATACAAATAATAATAAGAAACACAAATAATTTTTTAAAAGAAAAATTTTTAATTTTTCAGGAATTTATGCCGCTAATTAATCCGTAAATACACTCCTCAAAAGTGAAATTGCAACACAAAGAAAGAATGTTCGTAGCATCATACAGATTGTAGGATCGAGAACAGTGAGATGCATATGCAAATGATTAAAAATAGACACATAAAATCATTATAAACCTATTTATTTGGTATCTAAAGTGCCCACCTCGGGTAGCGATACAGGCCGCAATTCGGCGAGGCATGTTATCAATGAGTTTATTGATGGTTGCCTGAAGTAACCTTTGCCAAGCCACATCCACTGCTGTACGCAGATCATCCAAGGTTTACGGCCATGGTCCTCGGCTAATGTCACGTCCATTGACATCCTATAGGTGTTCGATGGGATTCAGATCTGGAGAGGTTGCCGACCAGGGTAGGATGTCAAATCCGTTAAGCTGTTAAGAGTATGCCGTGCGACATGCCGCTTGGCATTGTTTTGCTGGAACACAGTGTTCGGTGCGCCTTGCAACCAGGGAAGAACAACAGGCTCCACCACTTGCGTGACGTACCGGTCCGCTATCAAACTGCCGTTAATGTGTACCAGGAGCGTCTTTTGACCAAACATTATGCCACCCCAAACCATTGCCCGGGCAGGACCGGTGTGACGCTCGGCGAAAGGAGCTGTTTCGTAGAGTTCTGCGGGTCGCAGCCATATCAATTGACGGCCGTCATTCCTACACAGACAGAAATGAGATTCATGCTTGAAGAAAACCCGATGCCATTCGATGGTCCCCGTACTATGACGCTTACATCATACCAGACGTCTGAACGTAAGTGTACTTTATGCAGTCTGTTGCGTATAGTGTGGGTGGACACAGATCCACCTGCTTCTGGAGGCAATCGGCTTCTGATGTCACGTGACGTGGAGGGTCTCCAATCTTTGACCGCCGAATACGCTGGTCTATGCGCTCTGACTGGCACCTGTGAGCACCACTTTCTCTTCGACGTGCACGTACACCTTCCTGAATCCATCGTGTGACACAATGTTGAATGGTACTCATGTTGTGCCTAAGACGAGTGGCTATTGTGCGAATTGATAAACCAAGTTCTTGGAGTTCGGTAATACGGTCACGTGTCCCGGTTGTTAACTGATGGTATTGAGCTTGCCAACGTCTGAGACATTTTCTACGCTTCTTCTAAAGTCTCCAATGTTCCATAAACCCTCAGATGCCAGATGCTGTTTATGAGAAGGAAAAATGGCTGACCATTATAATCCGCATATGCGTACCACGTGATAAAATGCGTGCGCAACTTTTATCATTGGCATATCCACCTCACAACTCTCGCTCCTGCAATTTATATGACGCTACGCGAATTCTTTCGTGGTATTCTAATTTCACTTTTGAGGAGTGTATACAAAGAAAGAAATTTAGAACCAATTCTTCACAAAGACCAAAAATTGAAATTCCTAAGTAATAAATTTGAAAAATCCTATAAATGTACAACAGAAGAACTTAAAAAATGTCAAAACTAAAATTCTTCAAACAAGTAAGACCCAAAGTCAAAAAATTAATGAACAGAAAAGAAACTGAAAGAAGAATTCAGTTAGTTTCAATGCACGTCATCAGGAGCAGGAAACACTGCACCAATTAAAATTTCTCTTCCATAAAAATTCCTTGCTTCTTTGTATTCAGAATTAGCTGATGAACCATTCTAGTGTATTTTAATTATAATAGTTCACCTGAAAATTCTGGCCCCTCCCCAAAGCAAAGAAAAATGGCATTTTAAGTAAAAACATAAACAATATCTTCCAATTTAAAGAGATTTTCCTAATCTAAAAAGAACCTTAAATAAAAACTAAACGTTATCTTTAACCCTTTGACTACGAATTTTATTAACATTTTTATTACAACATTACACATTCGGCAATTCATATTTGTTCTTTTCTGTATGTTCATTTGTGTACAACGAGCACATCAGCGTCATTTGATTATCCAACTATTGGAAGATGACCATTCAGGAGATTCTAAGTACTTTTTAACCCAGCAATAATTTGTAAACTTTTAGTGGAATATATATGTCCCGTTAGTAGTCAAAGAGTTAAAATGTAGAAAAAATTAAATTTCTACATTGAAAAAAATCTTTGAAATTTCAAAATAATCTTAACACATTTTTGAAGAGGGATTGCTTTGAGTGATTACTTGTGAATTACTTTGCGAGGAGAGAAATAAGATTTCTTTTGTTAAGTTTAAAAAATTTGGTTAATTCTCTTTGACTTCCTCAATATTTTATTTTTATGAGCTTTACTCCGGGAGCATTTTATTTGCTTAGGATTTTAGGAAATACCTAAATTCTAAACATAATATTTAAAACTGCGATATATTGAGCATCGTTATAACAGGGACAGTAATTCTGATGAATAATAAGTAAAAATGCATTTTCATTCTTTCATATGATATGAGAGGATCATATGAACATTAACGGTTTAAGGCTAGATTATAGAGGATGTAATAGATTTATAACATAGGACGTAGAGAGTTCATACATTATATAAAAAGTCTTAGGACAGTTTGCTAAAAATCTGACAACAACGCTTAACTTTCAGAAATTTTTAATAAGTTTTAAGAATATTAAAGGAGAAATTATTAATCTTTACTTTTTAGCATTAAATATACATATTATAAATAAATATTTATTCATAGCAATACCAATTTGAGCTTGATAAAAAAATACCAGTTTGAGCTTTGATAAAAAAAAATAATTAATTTAATTACGCTGTAGAGTCATCAGGTTATTTTGATGCTGGGGACATGAAAAATGAGCAATGCCCTCGCCGGGACTCGAATCACGCACCCCTCGAATACGCGACAAGTGTGCTGACCATTACACCATGAAGACGGGACAAATACCTTATATACTCTCCCTTAAAGGGCGACTGGGGATTAGGAAACCCAAACGCCAAATCCTGGTGGTGGAGAATCATCATCCACCAACGTTTTTAGTTATAATTTGAGCAATAGTGCATTTTATATCTTCATACGAGGCGTTATATTCACCTTTTGAAGAACATTACGAGCAGCTACAAACTAGTAATCGAAACTCTGTTAGCTGTCAGTTCACTTAGATGAACTGATATTCTTTCGCCTATGTGCGTGGTCATCATGGCATTTGTGGAAATGAAAGAGCTGATTTTTTAACTAAAGACACTTTAATTTACACACTGACATCAATATAAGTATTCCAAAGAGTTATTGGAAGCCCTTTTAGAAGTAGCTTAAGTGGAAACGAAGAGTATATTTCCTCTTGTAATGCTGGACACATAAAAAATTCTTTCTTTCTATTAACCACAGACTACATTCCGAGTAGTTCTTTAATAATTTTAAATTATCTCAGTTTTATCTGGTCACGGTGAATTTGACAGTTAGCTGTTTCGTTTCAATATAAGATCAGGTAACGTATCTGAGTGTTCGAAAAAAGAACCTCAAGATGTGAAACATTTAATTTTTTCCTGATCCACTTTCGTCGGTCCTAGATCAAGGTTCTCAGTCCAGGACGAAGTTCTCCCAGGGCAATTTTCAGCGGGGATACTGTCAGCCTTTTATATAGCTGTTAATTAGTTTATGATAATAATAAAAAAAACTATTTTTATCCAAGTTTTGGTATTTAACAACATTTTTCATACTTTTTGCTCTTTAATTAATAAAATACGTTAAAAAATAATCTAAATCTAAATAAATGCATACATGTATTTTTCGAGTCTTGGAAAGGGCGGGAGGGGTATGATCTAGCAACAGTAAAAGGGGTGCATGGAGCAAAAGAGGTCGAAAGCCACTGCCCTAGATCATGCTTGCAGAGCAATTTAAAAAAGCTAGGTATGACTTGGTAGTGAACTAATCTGTTTATGTTAAGTGTAGAATGTTGTTCTCCCTTTTCATTTGTTTTATTAATGCATGTTATGTTGAGTGTTTTAATTAACTGACTTTTGCAAGCCCCATGTTGTACATTGTGGTTAAGTTTGGATGCATAGTTAAAAAAATATTAGTTAGCACTGTTCCAGCGAATAGAAAGGATCAGAGTTATGATCTAGTGTCTTTTTTTTCAGACTTACGTATAGTTTTCTGTCATTAACGAAGTTTCTTTTTATAACAAAAAATATATTTGCTATCTGCATTGTTAATCTTATTTAGTATCTATGCACAATAAAACAGAATGACCACAGATTCATATCAGATTTCCCAAATGTCTTTATTCTTCGTATATTAGGTAACCGGATTGAATCAGAGAGGTACACTGTAATCTTTTCTTAGCAAAAAAGTAATTTTACCTTCGCCGGAATCCTGGTACTCGAACCACAGAAGAATCAATTTGTCTTTGGAGATGACGGATGCTGTCATTCATCTTTTCCAGATGAGCTTCGATTTTCACCATATGTAGGTTCGATGGATCTGGTTTAGGGTAAGTACAGCACATACAACGGAATAAGTTGGCAAATCCGAAGGATATACTACCTTCTTCTTCCTCTTGTCCCTTGCTACCAAAGTTGTTCAGCCAGTCAAACAAGCCACCTTTCTTTTTTGACTAAAACATGCAAAAAAATTTAATATGTAGATTAAACAAATGTATTGCACATATTTGTGTATATATTTCCAGTTTTAATTTTAAACATAAATATTTTGTAACAGAATCTTTATCAGCAGTTCCTGATATTCTACTTGAAAATGCTGGAGAAGTAATTCATTAAATATTAAAAACGTGTTAAATGTTTGATTCACATAGGAATTATGGAAACAAAATATCTAAATTAATATTTACTTTAGATTTTTACGTACGTGTGCTACTTTCGAATTTATTTCTGTTTTAAAGCAGTAGTAAAGTTCCTCGAAAACTCATCGTAAAGAAAATTGTGTTAAAAAATAGTCCTTATAGAAAAACTGCAGATCGTTTCCAAACATGAAAACTCAGAGTAAACAATAAGTTGATGCTAAACAAATCATGATAAAATCTTTAATATTTAGTTAAAGTGATTTTTGTTCATTTAAATACATTTTTATTTAATAACTTTGTAGAGACATTAGGAGTTTTGATGCTGAGAGACGTGAAAATGAGCAAAGGGCTTGCCGGGACTCGAACCACGGACCTCTCCAATACGAGCCGAGCGTGTTGACCACTACATCACGAAGGCACGCTAAGAAGGCGAGAGAAATACTTTATATACTCCCCCTTTTAAAGGGCGACTTCGGATTAGGGTACCCAATCGCCAAGTTCTTGTGGTGGAGAATCATCATCCACCACCTTTTTTAGTTTGGACGCCATTCTAGAGATATTGCGTTATTTCAAAGCAGGAGACGTGAAAAATGAGCAATGCCGTTGCCGGAACTCGAACCTCGAACCTCTCGAATACGCGCCGAGCGTGCTGACCACTACACCTAGAAGGCATGCTAAGAAGGCGGGAGAAATACCTGATACCTTTAGTAATTGTTTAGTTTTGGTATTATTTGCCTCATATTCCGGAGAGATAATAGTATACCTTTCATTGAATTAGCAATGATAAACGAGTATCGCTTACTTTTTTTGCATATCCAAAGTGTTAGCGCCGTTTTAGAAGTAACTGAATTGTATAATATGTACAAGTTATACAATTCAGTACATATATAATTTTATATAATACATATAAATTATATAATGTTGTATATTTGTGTGTATTATTATAATACATACAAATGTATATTGAAAGGTATACTTTCTGGAAATTTCTTGATATACTAACCTATGAAGAGAGCTGTGGCATATGAAGATTTTTTTCATTTTTGTCTCGAAGGATATTAATGCTCACATTCCTAATACAGTTACGAACGTCCATACTTTCTTTTGGATCTGAAGCCAATCCCAACAATATGGCAGCCAGAGGTTATAAGCACATGTCGCCCAAAACCAATGATTTTATGTACACATGTAAAGTAAATTATCCTTCAGAAAGAAAATATTAAACCGTAGTTTACACTCTGAAAAGGTCTAAGAGCTACACATTTTGTGCATTAAAATCTCTAAAATAAAAGCTACGCGAACATACTTAAATACTATTTCAAGATCTCTAATAACCAAAAATTGAAGTTCATAATTAATAAATTACAAATAATCCATGGGGAACATTGACAACCGTGTTCATACTCTAGTCCATACAGAGTCTAGTCCATTTATTTAAAATTCTCTTTATAGCATGTTATTTAAGTGAGTTCGCTAGCTTTTATTTTAGAGATTTTAATGCACAAAATGTTTATCGCTTGTTCATCTTCGGAGTTTAAACTACTTCAAAAAGTGACATTATAAATGACATTTTCTTATATGATTCAGTCACGTTAGTTGAATAATTTTTTTAAATCTTGTTAAATCAAAATCGTAATAGGTGTTTGGTGTATTTATTGACATTCACGACAGTCGTAATTATACACATGAGCAAAATACAGACGATATCACAAACTTTGTACTTTTGAAGGTATGTTAGAAACAAAACAATTTATGAAATATGACAGCTTCATGTATTACATAAGATATGTTGAAACTCTTCTACAAGACAGACTTAAATACGCTAAGTATTGTACTTTGAACTGGAAATAGTTGTTTTATGTCTTCTTTCAGTATAAAAAACAAGTAAGTAGCTAAATTTTCCTGATATGTATTTTAAATCCTAGATTCGTTTCATAAGACTGTTGTGATTTTCAAACAAGCATTAATTAATTAACATTGCATTAACAAGCATTAATTAACATTGTTTTATGTTCGCGACTTTACAGTATATTTCTTAAGATTTGTCTTGGATATCAAAATCGTGATGTTAATTGAAAGCATAAGATCATACTATTCAAACAAAAAATACGCACATTTATTAAATTTATTGAATTCGTTGTAACCACTTGTCATATGTAAGTTTTCTTTATGCAATTTTTCATATGTAAGTACTTAGTATGAAATAAAAATGTTATTAATCATTTAGCTTTTTTTTCTCTTTCTTTTTTTTTTTTAATGTGGAGGCGACAATCTTAGGAAAGTACGCGGGCAGCCAATGGTCTAGGAACTTCCATGGGTACTCCCTTTTCTACCCACAAGTACCATAATTCCTGCCGTTCTTTTTGCATGTGATATTTTATTCATTAAAAAGATCTGTATGTAACATATTTCTCAGTCGTAATAAGAATAAACTATTTTAGGGTATAATTTTTTGAGGTTCTATTAGAAGGTTCTAAGGAATGACGACGCGATCTTCTAAAAGGAAAAGAAAAGAGAGATAAAAAAGAAAAGAAGACTGTGTTGTCTCAACAAAACAAAGTTCTTGTAAAAGTTGCTAGCCGGATGATACAGAAAACTTTTCGAATCCAGAAAATCGCAATTAAGAGCAACCAATTTGTAATTAATTCTCTGTCAGGATCTTCTCACAGATGCCACAAATAAAATCAGTTTCTTAAATCTGATGTTGAAAGAAATGATAAATATTTATCTGTAATGAAAGCTTCGTAAGTTCATTTAAATAGAAATTGTTTTTGTTCTCAGATATAGACGACGTCTATTAATTTTTCCTCCAAAATGAAGAAAAAAAAGGATGATTGCGAGTTGTGTTTTCATTTGGAGTTGTAATAACGGTTGCATCCTCTACTCTCATCCAGCCAGGCATGTTTAATATTTAGTGCTTATGTATATTTCAGCGGGTATTGATCAGCGAATATTGATCAGTACCCGCTGATCATAAAATAACCATTTTATGAACAGTACCTGCTGGGAGCTGAAGGCGGGGAGATGCTGAACTATTAAGCAGATATTTTTTTAAACGTCGGCAGAATATTTTCATATTCATTACTTGCATTTGTATGGAAAGAAAGGGGTTTGATACAACCCAAAAATTGTGTGAAAGAAGTATATTTTTTGATAATTACATATGTATAATTTGAACACTTAAATTTGCATAGAAAACATTTGATAAAAATTGAAGGTTTTATGAAAAAATTATATTTTTGATAATTTTTTATGTACATAATGTATTAACACACTACTGATTATGAGCGAATTTCTCCCATTCTAGTGAACTAAAGCAATCCTGTAGTTGTCAACTTCAAAAATGCAATATACTGATTCATACGGTATTACTAAATGACACTTCATTACAATTTGAAGGATGCGGGTGGTAAGCAATAAATCGCCGATTTCCGATATCTACGTATACTCTTCTTGTCTTCTTTTCTTGACGGGAGAAACTGCCATGACGATTTTAAACTAAGAAATTTTAACATACCTATTGCCTTTCCGGAGAACTTTTTAAGAGACTCTGGCCAGTATTTATGTTACCTATCTTTTATAAAGCTAATTCTATGCTATACATGTTCTGGGTTGGCTGTCAGCCTCAAATTGGACTTCTAGAAACTTCACGTAGTACAGAATAAAATTCTGAGAAGAATCGTAAATGATTATTACTTGATTAGAAACAAGCGGATCCATGACAACTTGAAAATCAACTCTTATATTGGACCAGATTCTATAATGAGACCAGGTTTCTGTATTTAAATAATGAGCGTTTCTTCAACACTGGACTGAGCTGTGGTGCTGCAAATTTATTAGAAGTCCTTAATTACCAAACCATTCTAGAAGATGATTTAGTCAGAGTATTTACTACACACATGCTTAGAGATCATAATTTCGTATTCAAGCTTAGATTTCTAACTTTTATTTAGTTTCTTGAGTGGCGTGACTTTTGTTTCTCATCTAATTGGTATTTTTGCAGCACAGGAGACAATGGTGTCCCGTCTTTTACCTCATTTCATTGACCATTGATGGAAATTTCACCTGCTAGTTCGTCAAAGCCATATGCCTCGGAAACTTATTTAGCTTATTTACGCCCCTATTGGTCAACAAAAGCCACTTCAAATTCCTCATCTGTATTCATGTTAAACATGAAGAAAACCACGAAAACTATGCAGCCATTTCATTCGCTGATAGTTGAACCCGGCTTAAACTACCATGGTTCAGCAATTTCACCGCTCGGCTACTGGTGAGTTGCACAAATATAGCACAGAGGCATGCATATACATGTATAAACATATACATGATAGATATGTACAAATTTATACATACATTTACACATATATTTTGTGTACAGTCAAGTTTAGATTTATTTGCAGAATGATTTTAGGACTACTCTGATTTGAGGAGCATGAAGGGAATGTTATCATTTTTCTGTTATTTCGAAGTCATAATTCGGAATGTCATCTCATTTTTCGGGCAAACATACGTATTTCTACTTTCCTGTGAAAAAGGATCGATGATAGGGAGGAAGTCCTGTACCTTTATCAAGATATAGAGGTATTAAGTGTTGGACCTGTGTTCATTATTCTGCAGGTGCAACAGAACGTAATTTCTTCTGAAAGAAAATAATGCTTATCCTTATAGAGCTAAACTGAAAAAAATACAGTACAAGTAGGAAAATGTACATAATTTTCAGTTCAAAGTAATTAAAAGTAAAATATATTTAATGAGCCTGGCGAATTACCAGAAAGATTCATTACTTCATAAAAATTTAGCTTTACATAGTACATTACACTCCTTTTGCCAGGAAAGATATTGAACTTACTGGTTGTGCGAGTAATACTTGTGCTTGTAACCGTTCATTTTCTAGCTGTTTTTTAGTTTTCTTTGTCTGGACTTCTCTTGTGCCCCACGACACAACATGCAAATTGATGATGGAGTATAAGGCAAGAAGCAGGTACATAGAAGGAACGCTCAGGAAGTACAGTAGTCCATGAGCGACGCACCAAAACTCTTGAGGATGTACAAGTGCAGCAATGAGAAAGGTCCCTGTCATCGAAAGTATAAAAATAGCTGATGGCGATGTGATGCCATCCATCACTATCTGAAGGGCAACTCCAACAAGAACTGCCATCATGAGAAGTGCGTAGAGAGCACTGAAAATTTGAGCCATCATGATCTAAAATATAAGCATAAGTTATTGCATTGATTTTAAACAGTAATATATATTTATTTATGACAAGGGTTTCCTTTCATATACTTAAGCAAAACAAAACAATTTTTTGGCTTAGCATTAAAGCAACCCTTTTTGCTGCAAGTAAAATGCATTTATGTTTACAATTTTCTTCAAATTATATACCCAGAAGTTGTTGAAATTTTACTATCACGCAACAGTAGTATTTAATTAAGTGCATCTCGATAATGCAGAATATAATACGTAAACTGCAACAGAAAAAATTTAGAACAATAGCTTTCCATACATATGGGGAAAGATAGTCTAACACGACAAAATTGATTTTCGCAAATCCTTCAGTTTCTTCATGTTATTTCAGATTACGTTCTTTGAAATAATGACGAATGCTAATATGTAACTAAGTTTATGGTGTTACACCCGTATTACGAGTACCTTACGTTTCAATTCTCAAGACATAGCCGATAGCAATCTATTGAAATCCATCAGAAGCATTGGATACTCTGTAATTAAAAAGCGGTACAAGAACTGAATAGTACATAATTATTAGATTAACATTATACAAACCCTTTATCGTCCTAAAATCCATATTTTATATTAACTATACTTGCTTTCTTTATAACACGTGGCAGAATCTATTATGTTCCATATAATATGTATAAAAGAATAATATGCAAGTAAGAAAAAACTTCCTGATAGTAAGAAATAAGTGAGAAATATCAAATTTTTTAGTATAATATATATTACAATTCTTCTTATAGAACAGACTATCTCTTCTTCATCTCGATAGGATTCTGTTATTATTTCTTTTGCTAGCAACATCAAAACTTTTCAGTTTCAAAACTTTTTCAAGTAATACGTTAAACACTGTTTTAAAAATTCGATATGAATATTAATGCCATGTATTCGTGCATAATTACCTGAGGCTTTCAAGTTTGGTGCAAATAATAATATACCACTCAGACATTTACATTCAACGTTAGCAATATTGTTAATATGCGCTATAAAAGCTACATAATATTAAATTTTAATAATTTTATCATTATTATGATTTTTAAAATTTTGTTATATAACATGTTATCAATTATTTAACTCCTATTCTTACTTGGGTGTCATTCTTAGCGTAGAAGCAAATCACAATGAACAGAATGATTGGTATAAAATTAGCGATGAGAGAATGCCAATTGGATATTCCAAAAGCCGACACCATGGCTCCCACAAGCATCAGAAATATTGTTCCAGGTCCTAAAATAGTTCCAACCATTAGCAAGACCTAGGGAAAAAATTACCTGTAATCAAAATTTTAAAATGCTGCTGGATGCTTAAAACTGGAGTAAACCACAAGGACTTTTACATGGCAAATACAATACAAACAATACGAAGCATTGATATCTAGAGATATGCCTATTAAATGGCAACTTCATATCTCATATTCAAACAAAGTATTTTGAAGTGGAATGTTTCGAATTTTATGAATATCTGAATTTATGTTATGGCTTAAAAATTTACGAAATGATGCATAAGAATGAAAGTTTGAAATCAAATTGTATACCACATAAAATTAAAAACTCAATTACTCGGATATCCTGATCATTTAATTATAATTGCATCATCATAAAATAAAAAGTAGCATCAACATGTTGATATTTCTGGAACAGCTTTCTTATTATAGTTTTACACATTTACAATCCCTCAATATAATCGCCTGCGATATCTAACGCCTTGTTAAATTACTGGTTGTGTGTTGTACATGATCAGCATAATCACTTGTATTCATACTCCATAGGGATTGTCCTAAATAACGGATAACCTTATGATCCCTCGCAATGGTTCTTTTATTTTGGCTAAGAGATCATAGTCACACAAACTCATGTCTAGTCAGGTATGGCTGATGTCCCATCGCCACCATCAGAGGAAATCTGAGACAGTGCTCGAAAGTCATCGTGAGTTGTTGCGCAGGATGATGCTTTCATCACTAACAAGTGTCCTCGTTTTATCCTGAGTGCTGGAGGTAGATAATGTATCAGATTACGGATTCCATCATCCTCAATAACAATGCGCGATGCCGTCAACCTCAATAACAAACCGCGAGTGTTGTCACGGAGCGCTCTTTTCTGCGACGCTGAGATGGGAGTTACCGGAATTCCCATTACACTTACCTGATATAAACCCGTATGACTCTCATCTCTTCGCCCAAATGAAAGAACCACTGCGAAGAATCCATTTTAACATTACAGTAGAGAGAAGATTACTTGTACTTTAGAGCGGTCGCTATACAGCATCAACAAAGTGGATGCGTTGATGGTGTATTTGCCTTCGAGTAATTTGGTAGAAAGTGGTAGACATGGCAGGTAATTATATTGAGGGATTGTAAGATCTCTACTTATAGTAATAAAGTCTTTTCAGAAATATCAATACGTTGTCATTGTTATACATCCAACTCTTGTAAATATTTTGCACCCGTATTAATCGAAAAACGATTTTTTGCATACCTGATATCCTATATAAGGTCTTGATATATTGTCATTACATTTCACAGTCTTTTTGTAATTGATAAGCAGATCCATAATGTTGGCCATGGTAGAAGGAGCCCAACGCCGTCTCTGTGTATAAAACTCAGCGAAAGTTTCTGGGCAATGGGTATAGGCATCTGAAGCTGCGCTGTATTCAACTCTGTAGCCTCTTTGTAACAGCAAGGTGCATAGCCAACGATCTTCTCCTAATATAATAGACACATAACGAAACGGCATTAGACATTCAAAATACGAGTATTGCAAAATTTCGAAGTAACTGATAGGAAGTACATTATCTTCCGGAAAAAGTATATTTCTTCCTTCCATGAGAGTAGAAGTTGGGAAAAAAATTGAAAGTAAAGTGTTATTTTAGGTAATTTTGCTGGGGCAAAGCCATGAGGGCTATCTGCAAAGAGGAGGAATGACTTCGCAAAGGACTTTGTGAGAGAAACTGGCTCGTGTTCAAGTTACACATGGGGAAAGCCGCGAAAACCAACCGTCTAGCCATCCCGTTTGCCTGAGTTTGAACTGAAGGCAAGCCCGGGAGAAAAGGGAAGAAAATAATAATGATGCGCTCAAAAGCTGCTAAAAAGCATGAATTTACTAATTAATATGTTTGAAAGAGAAAAAATGTTTTATTATATGTAGAATAAAATTTTAAGTCCTTTTCACCAAAAGATCCATTAAAGTGTGTGATAGAATTCTTATTCTATTACACTGATGAGATAATATACTGAATTTTTCCTGTCAATATCTGTCCAATAAGAAAAAGTATCATTAAAATTTAAGGTATTATAAATGAATTAACTCTTTTAATTTCTTTATTTAATGGTTTTAAAAGTTAAATAACCAATGTATTCAGTCCAATGAATGAACAATGAATATAAATGAACAATTTTTTTATTTCATTTTGCATAAATTGCAAGAAATTGTTTATTTATAAAGATTTTTAGCTTTATTGAATTTTTTTTGTATAATTCAGAAATATGGCTGTCCTGTTAACGTTATCGTGTGGCACCCATCCCTTCGAAAAAAATCTTAGGAGACATGTAACAGTCTGTTTTAATTTCTAATTTCTTCTGGTCTATTCTTTTAAATTGTTTAAATCTTTAAATTCGGTAATTTAATTTTATTAAAATAGCTACGAAAAATTAAATCTTTTGAAACTAAAACATTTTAATCATTTAAAAAAAACAGTATTCTAAATTTTTAAAATGCAATATAATAAGAAAATATTACATATTTAAATGTTCAATTACCATTAATTGTTAAGACTTTTATATGATGATACTAAAACATTTCTAACTGCACTAATTATTAACTTACTTTATTCATAAAAGCACTTATGTGAAAAAATTAAAATGCATAGCAAATTGTTTCGCGTGCATACATTTGAAGCACGTAATATAAACAGAGTCGACCACCTTGAAATCGCTGTAATGCTGAAATGGGACGTTGATGCATTATATCTTTGAAAACACTCATTAAATCACTTTTAATATAAACACTTTCCCGGATTAATTTTCAAGGCACTACAGAGTATAGGAATTTTTTTTTTTCATTTACGGATATAGAATAATTAAGAAAGATGTTTCAAATATGGATGCAGAATAAAATGAAATTAGTTGTCATAATAAAGCTTTAACTTTTGCCGTTTACACACTTATTTGAATTTTGTTGTAAATACCTGCTTTTTGCGCATGTGCTAAAGTGGTAACTGTCGCAGGACCTTTCATGTAAATTTGTCATTTGCTGTATGCCGCCGTCGTAGTGTAAAATTTTAATGGACAGTAGCGTACTTTCTATTTCTCATTATACCTCTTTCCTATGAAGTTTTTCCTATAAGTTCCTGTAAGAAATTTTTTTGTTATTCGAAAAGGAGTGTAACTTGATATAACTTAGGACATATGCAATTTCTTTCGTTATTTAAGTTTTTTTTCCTCTCTCATCTCTTGTGTTTTTATCCGTTCTTTACAATGCTCTTTGCAACTGTTTTATGCTGGCAGTTCATCATACGTGTATCGTTCCAGCGGCATTTATGGTTTTTTGACGTACTGACCAGTTTGCGGAAGAAAACAAGGGAGTGTTGCCATTCGAAAATTTCGGAATGTTTTCACTGTAACCGTATCACAAACTTATTCCATTTACATATATACAAAGGTGAAGTATATT
This sequence comes from Stegodyphus mimosarum, assembly GCA_000611955.2. Lineage (NCBI taxonomy): Eukaryota > Metazoa > Arthropoda > Arachnida > Araneae > Eresidae > Stegodyphus > Stegodyphus mimosarum. The sequence goes on along the minus strand of KK118602.1, from coordinate 108,341 downwards.
TAAATTAGTAATATAACTGCGCTACATATAAATAAAATATGGATATTGTAATATAAATATGAAATAAATTCTAAAATTAGTTTTTTCAGTTTTTTTCACTTTATTGTAAGAAACCTATTTTTCTCGGACAATGTATTCCATCGTTTTTCTACAGTGGAAGAAATTTTGCAAATCTAGTTTTCATGTTGCTTCATATCATCATTATTACTACGAAATGCGGTTTCCCTGGTCAGGGAAAGTGAAGCATTCCTAAGGAAACTTCGTAAGCTGAAATGCCGTAAATGAAGCAATTAGCATTAATTTACACGGGGAACTTTTCCGTCTTCCCAGGCTTCTAAGGCCTATCAAATGATATCAAATACCACATAAAATTTAAAATAACACTGAAAATAAAAATTATATGATAAATATGCATAACTCAAATAAACAGAAATATGTACCGAGCAGTTTTACTTCCCTCAATTGAAACTATGAATACTATGAACTCTGGTAGGCTTAGAAGTGATAGCGTGGAACTGGTGTTTTAGGTGAGCCATCATATACTTAGTAGCGAAGTATGCAGGAGGCTAAGATGCCGGAGGTTTTCCATTTGTCTTCATTGCGTCTACAATTTCTTCAACTCTCTGTACCAGTGTTAAAAGGAAGATTTGCTAGCTTTCGAGCCCTTCTCTCTAGCTCACGTGGAAGACTTAAAATGCAACATTAAGCTTGATTGTTAAACTAAAATAGCTTTGATATACTTGGCCACTTAGACTGACACTCATTTTCTATAAATAAAATTCATTGTATGCAGTGAAAGCATTTTGGAAAACTGCCTTAATTATGTTTGCTCTTTTGCAGGTAAAATCGTGCTTTGCTCTAAATATTGCATAAAACGAAGGCTGAACAATATATTCACCCTCTCCTGAAAATGCGGGTAAAATTCCCTTTCAGGATTCTTTCATAAACCGAAAAATTGATAATTGTAAGGTAGAAATGAAATGTGTAAAGTAAAAGAAAACTTTCATGGAGCGGGAGATACCTGAAAATTGAAATTCTGTTGTATTATGTACAGTTTGCGTAAGGTGGCTGTAAAGCTTCTTACGCTCTACCAGCCGATTTCCGCCCAAGGCTGTGGCTCAGTCAGCTTCCGCCATCCTGCCCATTCAAAGCCACAACTCTGCACCTATTGACAAAAATGTTCGTTAAGCATTTTCCCACATTGTCTAGCCACCTAATCCGAGCCCGCCTTCTTCTTTTCTTTCCCTCTGCAATTTCAATCTCTTCACTGGGTTTTCATCTCCATATCTGTATATATGGCCTAGTCATCTTAGTTGAGAGGCTTTAATAACTTTTATAATATTTGGTTCTCTAAAGTTTTTATCTTATTTACCACATTCCATTTTCCCTTACTGCTTCAAAAATCTTCTCGAAATCTTTCATTCAGATATCATTACTGTCTCCTCACCTGCTTTATTCATGTAAGGCATCTTTCTTTTTGAAAACGTAATAACAGAAATTGGGAGTTATTTACAAAATCCTGATAGTTGCAAACTAGATTCAAACACCAATATTAAAATAAAAATATTTATTGTTGTATTCTCATGATAAGTATTAAAACTAAAAGGGAATTTTACCCGCATCTGTCGACTATAATAAACACTGAGGGCAATACTACAATATTTTACAAAGGCACAGGGTTTGGATAAATTGAAATAAATATTTCTGCAATGCGATATTTTATTAGCACCATGTATATCCTTTTTCGGAGGCATATAAATCAGCAATTCATCCTGAAAATGACATTTGATTGATTGCTGATGCTAATACTAATAATATCATGAATTCTTTTACATTATGCATACATAAAGTCTTCTACAACCATCCAAATATATGTTGAACAAATAGGTAGACCTGGTCCTTTAGTATACATGAATATCCTTTACAGTTATATAACCGTAAAAAATCACGAACGCCTTAGAGACTTCCATGGTATACTTCCTAAATCATGACCATATCTTCTCCGTGCTTCCCTTTGTCATGAAACTGATTATATGCCTCTGAAGAACTTTTATAAACACAAACTTTTCCAGAAGGCTGAAAGATAATAAAGGTGTAATATTTGCCGAACAATGTTCATTTTGCGTTGTGTTCAACTCAAGTTTGGCGTTCTTGGCACCAATGAAACTAGCGTTTAACATGAAATATTTGTTATCTGTAGCTGTTGAACTGCTACAAGACTTTCTGTAGCTGTTTGACATTGCTGCAAGGCTTTCTGTAGCCGTCTGAGGTAGCTGCTCGACCCCTGAATATTAATCCCGTAATGATCCTAACAGGCAATTTTCATAGAAACGTATAAGTTTAGAAAAATAATGTGTTTTGTCAAAATTTGAGAATTCATTGTTTTATATTTTTTGGATATAATTCTTTTTAATGTGTTAACGTCTTTTTCAGATAATTTTTTTCATGCTTTGACAATTACTCTTTGGGAGAAGATCTTCACTCTTCTAGTATCCAAATGGGATCTTAGACACATTAGCCTTCGATACGTGATGCTGAAAGACTCGCTGTCTTGGTTACACATTCACCAGCCAGATGATATCAACAATTTACCTTTCTTATAAACTCTGATATATCTCCCATTTATGTCCTATAATTCTCAATGCTTTGAAGTCAGTTCCTGTCATACCAAGGAAACTCAAACATATTTTCTCTTGAAAAAAGTCAAAATCATTCAGAGTTACTCACTGGAAGAGCATACGCTAGTTTGAAATTTAGACTGCTATATTCACTAAATGTTTCTCTTTCATTGTGCTGTAGAGTCAGGAATTTTGAAGCAGGAGACATGAAAAATGAGCAATGCCCTCTCCGGGAAATACCTTATAGTGCAGCACCTTATTTGATGTCTTGATACGTATTTGACGCTTTTGATTTTAACTTTGTAATTGCCTTAAAGATAAAAGCGCAGGTAAAATATAGATATTTTTGGTATTACTTGGCAAATTGCAAGTTTCTTACTCACACAATTTGACTAGAAGAAGAACTGGATTAATCAAGCATTCACGTAGCAAGTTATATCATACAGAATACCGTATCTCGTAACATAAGCATCCTGAAAATATCAAACACTTTTTGTTCTATACGCAGCACACTTATGAAATCTGATGATTGCTGATGCTAATACTAATAATATCATGAATTCTTTTACATTATGCAAGGCGTTTATTATTTCTTTAATGCTTAGGTTAAATGATGGGATATAATGAGAAAGGGGTTTCAAAACTATATTTTATCAGATATTTGCAGAAGAGAGCTAGGACGAATACTTTTCATTTGCTCAAACATATTAACAGGTGAGAGAAATTTTAGATTTTTTATGAAAATTTTTGATGATATTAGAATTGACAATAAAAAAAAAACTAAGATCTGAAAATTTAACACTTTGAAATTTTAACTTTAAATTTTAATATTAAATATAGTAGCAGCACCTCAGTTTCAAACCTCATCCGGGATGCTAAACTTCCGGCTATATATAGCTTATAGGGATACTATTATACATAGCTTATAGGAATATGCTTATATATAGCCTTTCCTACAGGGAAGCTTGGAATCTTATAAATAGCTTTACAAGTATACGTTTCAGGAAACTAACACAAATTAGGCCTATATGTAGAATAAAATAATTCCTCATTTAGCATTTTGTATCTGCCAAGATTTTAGAAATGTTTTACATTTATGCTGCGGAACTCACCCTGATCAAACTGTACATATTCGATAGCTTCTCTTGATTTTGTAGCATATCGTCTAATTGTATTTTTCTTTATAAGAGCTTCTGCTCGAAACAAAGAGAAACATCCAGGACTACACAGTACGCATCCAATCATATGTTCTGTTGCTTTCTGCAGCCAATGTCCGATTGCGTACTCAAACTTTTGGTAGTACACCATCATACCTGAAAGAAGACAAGAAATATTTTATTCATGCTCTCAGTTATGATATACTTACTCACCCTCACCTTTTATTAAAATTTTTAGCTCATATTCGAGACCATGAATGAAACTTTAAATTAATTGTGATTTATAATGCACAGAATTAAATCATTAATTTATTTCTTGTAGTATTATTTACAAAATCATCATAGTTAATGTATATTTAATGACACTAAAATTAGTATCTGAAAATAATGATGATTCAGTACTCCTTTGAATAAAACGATCTACTCATATGTACATAAAAAACATGTTTTTGTTTGTAAAGCTATGTTTTGTTATAAAAGACACGTTTTTGCATCATTATTTCAGTTTGCTATTTATTAGCAGATACATTACTGTTTAGGTGTCAAAAATATCATGTCTCTGTAGAGACATTAGGAATTTTTTGAAAGCAGGAGAGATGAAAAATCAAGCAATGCCCTAGCCGGGACTCGAACCACGGATCTCTTGAATACGCCTGAGCGTGCTGACCACTGCACCACGAAGGCAGGCGAAGAAGGCGGGAGAAAAACCTTACATACCCCCCTTTTAAAGAGCGACTGGGGATTAAGGGACTTATTCGCCAAATCCTGGTGGTGGAGAATCATCATCCACCACCTTTTTATAGTTCGGGCGCCGCTGTAGAGAATTAGGTCTTTTTTGAAAGCAGGAGAGATGAAAAAAGAGCAATGCCCTCGCCGGGACTCGAACCACGGACCTCTCGAATACGCGCCGAGTGTGCTGACACTGCACCCCGAAGGCATGCCAAGAAGGCGGGAGTAATACCTTATATACTCCCCCTTTTAAAGGGCGACTAGGGATTAGGGGACCCAGTCGCCAAATCCTGTGGTGAAGAATCATCATTCACCACCTTTTAGTTCGGACGCCACTGTAGAGACATTAGATTTTTTGGAAGCAGGAGATGTGAAAAATGAGCAATGCTTTCCTTGGGTCTCGAACCACGAACCTCTAGAATACACATCGAATGTGTTGACCACTACACCACGAAGGCATGCTAAGAAGATTTATTTCCATCGCGTACATTTTGAGTTCCTTCTAGATTTACTTAGTATTTAGGGATTTCAGTCTTCGAGCAATACTCTTTCTCATCCTAACTGAAAGGCTAACTTCAGAGAGTATCTTAATTAGAGACACCCTTTTAACACGTTATAAGGCATTTCTCTCGCCTTCTTCGCTCCTTTCGTGGTGTAGTAGTCTGAAATGCTCGACGCGTAACCAAGAAGTCCGTGGTTCGATTCCCGGTGAAGACGTTGCTCATTTTTCATGTCTTCTGCTTCAAAATAACATAATGACTCTACAACTGGCGCCCGAACTAAAAAGGTAGTGGATGTTGATTCTCCACCACCGGGATTTGGCGATTGGGTCCCCCAAACTCCAGTCGCTCTTTAAAAGGGGTAGTATTTCTTCGGCCATCTTGGCATGCCTTCGAGGTGTAGTGGTCAGCACGTTCGACACGTAACCGAGAGGTCCATGGTTCGATTCCGGGAGAAGGGGTTGCTCATTTTTATCACTCCTGCTCCCGAAATAACCTAATAACTCTACAAGTGGTGCCCGAACTAAAAAGGTGGTGGATGACGATTCTCCACACCACGATTTGGCGATTGGGGCATTAATCCCCAGTTGCCCTTTAAAACGGGGAGTATATAAGGTATTTCTTCCGCCTTCGTCGCATGCTTTCGTGGTCTAGTGGTCTGCATGCTTGACGCATAACCGAGAATTCCATGGTTCGATTCCCGGCGAAGGCATTGCTCATTTTTCATGTCTCCTGCTTCCAAATAACCTAATGACTCTATAAAGTATTTTCAGCTGGGACGAGAAATAACTATCGGAATAGTTTCAAATCTTGTATTTCTTCTCGCAGCTTTGAAATTCTGGCCAATTTAAACAAAGAAAAATGTAGTTTCTGATGTCTCGGGTGTTTTGTAATTGACCAATGAAGCCTTTATTCTTTGACTTTTTCTAAAATTAAATCATTTTTAACACGTCCGGTAAAACAGAATTGTTGTGTCGCAAATTCTGTGTTTTTAATTTAAGTGTTTTTAATCATTTAAGTAATCAATTATTGAAGTATTTTATTTATATTTGTATTTGATTTTTTTAAATCTGAAATTGTGAAGAGCGTAATGAACATATATATATTTTTGTAAAGCGTGTACTTAAAATCTTTAGGCAATTATTTTTTCCTTCAAGGATTTAATTTTCTAACTAAGAAAGGGGAGCGTCTTTTAACGGATGTAACATCTGCGGGAATAGCCTTTTAAGATGACAGTTGCAACTTTGGGCAGTATATCGTTGTTCCCTTGTCTTTGTTACCAAGCAGTAAAAGTGGTTGTCGTAACTGGCTCCCCGCTATTCACTTACCATTTTAGCTGTGTGAATGTTGCTTTGCTTATAGTTTCGGAAGAAAGGGAAAGGTTGTAATTGAATCTTGAAGGGGCAGTTTTTGTTGTTTCTCCTTAGACTTTTCACTTGTTAACAAGGGAAGTCGAATTTTTAGTTTCCAGTTTTCGCAGGCGTTACTGTAGACAATGACTTTATTCTGATTCGTTTGTGGGTTTGAACTGTCCGGTTAAATTATATTGAAAAGTCCCAGATTGGCAAGAATTTAATTTTATGTGTAACTTTTGGACTAGTAATGTTTAATGGGTTGAGAAACCGAGTTTTCCTCGATTGTTGCGCGAGTTTTTAAGTCAGTTTTGGAAAGAGTTTTTGAGTTTGGGTACAGAGAAGAGAATTAGCAGAGAGGGCTTTTGGCCCTGCGGCCAAGCTTGTGGGTGGCTTGCCTTTGCGTTCTGCGGACGGACTCGGCTTTCAGCTGAAGAGATTTGCGATGCTGCGGCTGTGTTCGCCGGAATTTAGAAGATAAGTTTTGATACAGAGAAAAGAATTAGCAGAGAGGGCTTTTGGTCCTGCGGCCGAGCTTTTACTCGCGCTTGTAATCCTGCGCCGGAAAGACCGATTCAAGTTTTGAAGATGCGATGAACTGAGAATTTTCCGGAAATTGATGCAAGATGTAGAGCTCTTAGAATGATCTTTTCCGAGCCCTCTCCGAGGGGTTTTCTCTGCGAAAGAGAGGTCTGCCGGTTCTGGTTGAAAATCGCAGCTGAAAAACCTGAGTGTCATCTTGTATATTCCCTTGTTCCTACATCAACTTTAATACTTCAGAATTTTTTGATTGCCAATGATTGATAATTGATTCTTCATTGTGGTTCTACAAGAGGTCATTTTTCTTTTGGAACTTTTTATTTTGGAGCTCATAACTTAGGACCAGTTCAAAGGACTTAATCTTCAGCTAATTATGAAGCGCTTAAGTTGTCTCCGAGTTGCAGCATGGTTTGATGGGCACTTGTCGACCAGCTGTGAATTACTTTATATTTTTATTCGTAAGATTATAGCATTTTTTTAGTAGTTTAATTTAAACTAATCTTGCTTAATTTGGGTAGAAAGAGGAAAATTTGTTTGAAAATAAAAAAAAGGGAAAGGATTCTTTGTGCATTATTTAGAATTTAAAGTTATTGTCAAAAATACAAAATTTATGTTAATGGTAATTTCTACATTAGTTTGTGTGAAATCCAGTTTAAATGATTCATTTAATGTTACAGTTATTTTAAGTAATCGTTATTATGTTAAACTGCAAAATTTTATCTTGATGAATGACTCGTGAGGGAAATTTAATGTAGAGTATTAATTGCTATTGTATGTAAGGGTAGTCTGGCCAGCTCTCCCATAAATTTATCCTAGATATTAATAAATGAGTTTGATTTTATATTATTACTTGCATTTGTTTTTTGTGTACATAGTTGGTTTGTTCAGTTACTCCATTTGTTTGAGCCGTGAGGCTTTTAAGAAACATGGAGATTTTATCAGGGTTATTGGAAAATGTTTATGCATTTTAGGGTACTCACAACGCGCCCTTTTTTTAGCAAATATGTACTAACCGCATTTCATTGAATATTTGAATGTTTGTTTTAGGTGCCAGGAAAATTAGAATTATTGCTTGATTTTTCGTAGTGGAACTGATTGATTGGTGTTTGAATATTTCTTCTCTGGTGCTTATGAGGTTTTGATTTAATGAATATGAACTCGTGATTCTTGAGTTAATTATAGAGATATGTTAATTTTTTATAAATGTTTTAGTTGAGATAGTATTTATTCTACCGAGTACCAGAGAAGATTTATTCCTTCTTGTGTTTATAGGTTAAGACTTATTAAGATGATTTGCTTTGTGTCAGTTAATTGATTTAAAAAAAATTATAATTAGATATTATTTTGAGTGAGATTCCTTCCTCCTTTCTTAATTCATTTTAATTAGTTATTTTTTTTGTCACCGCTTCAAGAGAGATTGAGTAAACTTTAAATTTAAAAATTACGAGAAACCCTGTAAAGTTTTAAGCATTTTAACAGAATCGAAAATAATTTTGGTAGAACAATATTTGATGGAACAATCAGAATTGCAAATCATTTAGTTTGAAAAACCATTTCGATTTCCCTACTATTAATTATTTTCGGCAATAAGTAAATAATTAATGAGTATTAACATCATCAAGACAGAAATTTATAAAAAACAGATGTATACTCTTTGAGAAACGGACTTTTTGAGATATTTCTGTAAGAATTTCGAAATGTATGTCTCCAACTATGCAGAAACTTTTCTAATTTTTCTGTGGTTATTATTTTTAAAATTAGCAAGGTTTCAAGAGACATTATTTAACATTATGCCATGAATTTAAGCAAATAAATTTCTTCTCTTCAACTTATGAATTCAGAAGACAAAAAAACAAGGAAGAGTAGGAAATAAACAAACATTTTGAAGACGCTTTCATGCATAATTCGTTAGGATACCACGTTCTTTCTCGGTATACATTTTTAGTATCGTACCTTAGCCTACAGTTAATTGCTTAAGTTTCTAATACTGTTGCTGAGGGAAGAAGACATAGCAAGAATTTGCCAGATTAAAAAGCATATGTGAATTATACATAATACTGCACTCTACGTTTCAGAGAAGTTAAATTATAATTACTACTCTCGTTAATATGCTTTATAATTACACGCTATATTATGCTGTCTTACACACTTTACCTATTGCTGCCACAAAATCGGAATTTTTGAAATGATATTCTAAAAACCCTGGGAGGGGATAAGCGACGGGGGCGATACATGCCAATAAATACTTTTTTTTTCAATATTAGATCACAACAGCTTCTTTAGGAATCTTATTTTAGTATGCTTTAGTGCTTTTCTCAACTATTACATTTTAATTTAAAGCCTTACTGCAGCACTGTAGTAGCATTTATTCAATACTCTCGACATAAATCGAAAGCAAAGTTCTGGATTTGTAATAATTCTAAAACACAGTGACGAAGATTGGTGTAATAATTATAACCGATTTTTGGTTTATACACATACACAATATTTAAGCTTTAAATTTACTATCTCACAAAAACTTTAATTTTTGAAGTCAACAAATCAGTTTTGCATTTGTAAATTTCCACTGTCTTGTTCTCAAAAAAAAAAAAAAAAGAACTACATAATTTAGCACAGTTATACACATTTTGTAAAGGAACATGGACAGAACAGAACATGAACATGAACATGAACTGAGCAGAAAGCCCGTAAGTTAAAATGTTTTTTTTAATTCTTTGAAACTGTTCAACTGTACAGAATTTACCTGTTCCAACTGGATGAATTCTTCCACAGGCTGCGCCTAAATTTGGGTTCTTATTCATTAGATCCACTAACAGCTGAACAGCATTAGGTCTAAAATCAATATCTCCGTCCAAAGCTAAGATAAATGTATTTTTGCGGATACTTTCTATATCCTCTATATGCTGTATGCTTTCCAGATGATATCCCAGTAGGTAATACATATACATAACCTAAGAAATAAGAAATCTTAGCTATTAATCTTATCCGTAGTCAGTCAAATCATTTTCTATAAAAGTTACGTGGTTCTTGATATAACTTCATTCATTTAGTGCTATTATTATGGATTAATAATAAAGTTTCTCTAGATTCCGTTTTCAGAATTCTGTTTTATATATTTATACCAATATAAGAGTTTTCTAAAGTAAACACTTATAAAAAATTAAACAATTTCTTGAGCTTAATGGAATTAGTAAACGAGTCTTATGTTCTTGGAGTTATTTTTGTTTCTTGAAGAAGAAGGAGCCTTTACAGCGTAACCCGAAATGCATACATCTGCTCTATAAAACTAACACCAATCTAAGGCGGAATTTTACCTAATTTTAAAGATCAAAATTTTATGCTTTTCTTCCGTATATTAGGAATTAGTTGGTTGGTGAACCAATTTTTGTGAAGCTTGGAAAAGCTCTCTGCTTCTTGACGGATTCCTTTGTGAAGGCTTTCAAAGTGAAACAATTTACTATCCGGTGTTAAATATGGGGCCGCTAGGAAGCCAGCCCGAAGCAAACTATTAATTTTCAGAAATTTCAGCCATTCAATCACGGTAGGCCGCTATCTGTAAATAGAAGAGACAGCTTGAGTTCGTCTTTTACACCAAATTAAAATTCTACAGTTATCTAGCCTTACCTAAACCTGTGTTCTACAACTTCTATCTTCGAATTTTGCTTTAGTCATTTGTTAGCACCAAATGGTCTCTTGCGCTAAGTTTTACCAAAGAACCTCTAATAAGTTCCCAAACTAATTTGATCATAGCTAATGAAGACGGTGGTGAACTTATAGATGCAATTAGTGTCGATGCTAACCAACCTTTTCCCGCTGAGACCCTTGATGTAGCTTTTTATCATTCTATCGATGATTCCAACCAGCAGGTAAAGACAAGTAACCCGTTATAATCAAGTGATTCTATGAATGTTGCTAGTAGTTCTATGATCACGGTTTTATTTTAGAGTTTCCTAAGTAGTAGTTCTTTTAGTAACTTAAAATCGGTTCCACAGTCTTTGCCAATAGCATTTTCTGAAATTCCACCAGTGTCTATTCAATCATCTAGTAATTAATCTAGCTAAAACTTCCGATAAAGTGCTGTTAAGACTTAATTCCACGACAAAAATAATTCTTCATTCTTCATTCCACAGCGCAATATCAGTAATATCCAAGTGTAAAAATTAAAAATAAAGTCCACCCATTTGTGATTTCAACAGCAAAAAGTTTCATAAATATATATATATATATATATTATATTTTCTTTACAGTAATAAACTATACAGTGTCTGCTACAACGAGATGACTACAGGTTTTGAATTTATTGTGTCATTTTCTGTTTATAATGTATTTTTGCATATTTTGACTCAGCAAAAGTCTGTTAATGCAGAATGTAATAATATTGTATATAATCTGATATACGCGATTTTGAACACTGCATATATGTTCTTGAGAAGAACACATACAGCAAAGAGTAGGACATTTCGACTTGTGGAAGTGAAAGATGAATTATATTCGTAATCCAGACTATTTTTAATATTTATTCTTTCGATACAGATTAGCAGTCGTATGAAAGTTTTTACGACAGCTCTTTAGAATAAAGGCATTATTTGTTGGAAAGTGTAACTTATTTAGAATAAAATCCAAGAGATTATAAAATAAAAAAAATCTGATGTAAAGACCACATGACTTCTTAACGCCCTATTAAGTTATGCACATTTTTTGCTGCACTTCATGTAGGCTTATTGCCTTGAATTATTCTTACTTAATTAACCGATCTCTGAAGTCTGGAAAAGTAATAAAAGATGTACACAAAAGAATGAACTATAAAAATAATTGTTACTAAGAGTTATGATATAGAATTATAGCTGATATTCCTAAGTACATAGTAGCATTTATAAAAATATTTTCTAACCATTTTCCTTTACCTTCATTCAAAAATTTAACGTTAACGTATTCTTATCATTCAACTCATTTACAACTTTAATTCAAATTTACGAAACTACGTTCTCACCTGACTCCAGCGTTTCTTGTGCCTGATAAGGTCTTTGTTTTTGAGATGAACAACTAGAAAATTATCGCCGAGCAAACGCCACATGAGTCGGCCACCATATGGGGTAGGCACCTTAAGAGGAGGATCAGGCTTTGTACATTTCTTGTAAATTTTACTGAAACCAAGAGAATTTTAACCGTTAGAAGGGAAATATAAAATAACTTTTATTTCGAGTGAGGTTTAATAAACATCGACACAAATAACTTAAAATTTCAGTTATAAATAAAGGAAAGATTTGTAGATTATTAAAACAATCCAGCTGCATTTAGCAAATAGGGTATTAGAAAAATAAAAGTTTATAGGGTTCTATTATTTTTATTAATAGCTATTTTAATTTGTTAGCCTTTCTGCCTTTTCTTATTTCTCTCGCCAGTATGTAAATCAGTTAAGGAGAACAAGTATATTATCAATTAGAGTGCATTTAAAATGTAGTAGTGAAAAGTTTAGTTAGAGCTTGGTTTCGCTATTGACAGCATACGCTGATAATTTTCCAGCTAATTAATTTTGAACCTCGGCTTCGTATTCTGGCAAATTATTATCTCGCCGGTACAACTTCTGAGTCAATCTGCAAGTTAAATTGAATTGTGCAATCTTGCACTACTCTTTACCTTGAATTTAATTGTTACATTATCTTTTAAGTTCATCATGACAAGTAACTGGTGACTGTGTAAACACGTCACTCCGTTCCGTCTGTAAACTATTGTATTCAATAAAAGGGTCTTTTTACACACTTCCCTTGTTGTATTTATTTGAGTCTTTGCGAGAATTCGCAGTATAGACCTTTAGGTAGATCTAGTTTCAGTGTATATTAGCAAAGAAGACTAGATCCTTCAAGGTTAAGATAATTATTAGATACATTTAACTCCTGCCGCCCAGACGGTGTAATGGTTAGGGGATCCGGCTACGAAACCAAAGGGCTTGGGTTCGAATCCCGGAGAAGGCATGGCTATAACTGTCCGTCCCTTCATAGGAGGCAAAGGTGGCCCACCTATTAGGTGCCTCCATAATAAAGTGACCACCACTTCTGGCCTTAGTAGCGGCCAAGCCGAAGTCGGCTGAGGGCCCGCCATTGGAATAAAAATAAATAAACAAATAAATAAAATTACCTTCTTCGATTATGCGCTCCAGTTAATTGAAGGAAACGAATTTATAACAGAAAAAGGCGAAAATTTAGGGGGGAAAGAAAGCTCTCTAGGGTTATCACCAGCACACGGCTAACATACAAAATGAATCGCCAGAAGATTTAAATGAAAATATGGAGTATGGATATACTGTTAAGTATCGGATTCAACTAGAATAATAATAAAATTTATACAGATCTTTGAGTTTTTCTTTCGGACGATATTTGTTGTAGTCCTTTTTTTAATGAAAAACATGACATTTTTTCAGACTTATTTTAGATCACACGGGAAAATATGAAAAAAAGATTTATTCGCACATGTAATCAATCTAACTGCATTTTTATTCATTTTAATACCCGTCCGTGATCACTTGTGAGACCATCACTTTCCTATTTAGACTTTTCTGGCTTCTTTTGGATCATTGCATCATGTTCAACCGATAGGATAAAATCTTTCATTTTTCTTGCTTTTCTACATCCACCGTTTCACAGTTTCTTAATTCACATTTTAAACGTTTATTTTCCAAAATTAATTTCAACCGGGTCCAATGCTGTTCCTTCTTCCTTGCTAAAATTTTCCTGCTGTTATAAAACAAGGGATCAATTTTTTTCAGCCATGAGTTAGCTTTAAACTCGAGTTTCATCCAAGAAGCCACTTATCTTGTATCTTCTGATACCAAAATAAGGAATTCTAGAATGTGGGATAACCACCGAAACGGATAATACGCATACAAATAATCAAGAGTGTAATAATATCAATTAAGCAAAGAAATCATCCTACGTCTATCGAAACTATTTGTAGTATTTTCTTGATTTTATTACCACTGACAAATAAATGAAACAAAAAGGAATATTTCGGAACATTTGACCAAAACAGTAAATCAAAATATACTACCTAGCAGCTGTATCTACAGCTTCTATGAGATCCTTCACAAAGTTATTGATGGTGAATTTGGTATCATCTTCATCACTGACAACAAAGGCGTCGTCAAAAAAGATGTGAGCTGGAGAAAGAAAGCAAAAACTAATGAGAAAGTTCTCGGCACTCCTATCCATATTTCACTTGATTGAGTACAGCGCTAAACTAATCTTTTCGAATCAGCTGTACCTGGTTTACGTAAATACTGAAAATTGGCAATAAAGAAATGTAAATTTATAATTAAATTATTTTGAATTTTTCTCATTCTTCGTTTATTTTATTTTGACTAAAAATGCTCTTTTTCCTACACGTAGCTTTTTTGGTTCTTTAATTTACAAATTGATTTTAAACTTAGTAATGCAAATATAATATTTATATTTTGCTGTTACTCATTAAATTTAAGGAAAAAAAGAGAACTAATTAAAATATTGCTTAATAATTAGCGCTTACTCACTTCTGATGGTAAAAAGCATTTATGGTACACAAATGTATCTGGGTAGAACTATTTGCAATTTATGTGAATCGAATTATAAAGGAAAGCACCTTTAATTTATTGAACTTTTTCTTTTGCAAGCCTCAGCTTCTGTCTCTCGTGCAATATTCCACAAGCACGATCACATTTATAAACTTCTGGCAAATAGCATAAACTTTTTGCTGTACATATAGAGTATAATGGGAGGAAGACATGATGAAATTTGCAGATGACTTGGAATACACAGCGTACAGAATCCAGCATACAGAGCTTCCACTTCTGGCAGCAGCTAAGGCTGTAATACGGGCATGTATTGAGTCGAACTCAGCATGGACTGCAGATATGATTATTTCATTCCAAGCAACTTCAACTCTAGTCAGGATGCATTACTCGTAGTGACTGGCAATTGGTGGCATGCCAGTCTCGCGGCAACCCATAACTGAATGTTCCCAATGGGTGAGAGACCTGGAAAACGCGCTAGTCAGGGCAACAGTCGAAAACTCTCCTGATTGAGGAAGGTCAGGACAGCACGGGCAACATGCGGTAGTGCATGTTCTTGTTGAAAGATGGTATTTATTACACAGGTATCAGAGCTACGGCTCAGCTACTGTTTTGCCCAGAACCGGCTATGCGAATAAGAGGTAAACGCGATGTTTACCGAACCCTATCAGCACGCCATTTAATTGGGCCCGTATTATGATGACAAATACAAGATGGCAACGTTCGGTGTTCAAGGTGTCTCTTCGCACGGATGCATCCATCATGATGCTCTATGCAGAATTGGGCGTGGTTGCACTCCTGTGTACACTGTCGGCGTTCGTCACGCCACTGAAGACGCGCCTGTCTCTGCTGCAGCGTCAAGGGAAGCCACATCAATGGTCGCGGTCTGACAGTCCGAGTTGCTGCAGACGTCATCCACTATACCTGAGGACACTTGTTATTTTGTACACCAGCCAAGTTCCTGACTCAAAATACGTAACGTTGCTGTGCGATCCCGCAAGGCCGAGAGAATAACATGTCTGTTCTTTCTGGTGTTACTGGCCGGGGCAACTGAGATCTAGCACGACAACTAGTATGGCTTTCCTGGACCCATGGGTTTCATATTCGTCTGACACATCCCTACCAACATGAGCAGTAATGTCCCGAAACGATAAGCCGCAGTCCAGATAGACCCCGTTCCAAGGATGGTTTAATTCAAATACGTGTTGGTTAATGTTTTCTTTCTAACATGATACATAACACGATTTACACATATGCGCTCAAAAGTCTAAATGCAGTTTCTGAATGAGGAACCCATTGTGCAATCTTCCATTCACACACAATATAAATGAGGTGACTTAATAACTGCTTTGTGCGCATATGCTAAATTGGTAATTATCTCAGGATCTTTCATGCAAATTTTACATTTGTTGTATGTTGCCTTCCTGGTGTAAAATTTTAATGGCCAATAGCGAAGTTTCTATTTCTCATTATACCTCTTCCCTATAAGGAGTGTATCTTGATATAACTTGTGATATATGGAATACGAAACATTTATTAAAGTTTCAAATAAAATATAAATAAGAGTAAATAAAATGCAACTTGAGTAAAATGTAACACCCAAGGCTTCCCTATTCAATTTTCAAAATTTCTAAATTTCTTACTTCTCCAAAATGTTTGAAAGCGTTTTAAAATTCATTCCAGACTCTTGTCTCAGTTTCACTTAAGCTATGTCAACCGGCGGCTGAGCGGTAAAGTCGCTAAACACGGTAGTTCGGTCCTGGGTTTGAATCCTGTAAACAGGCTGGCTGCATGGGCTTTTCTGTGGTTTCCCTTATATGTAACATGTAGACGAACCAGTTTCCCTCAAAAAGTTTTCTAAGAAGGTATCCCTAAGCAGATAGTTGTCGTGTGCTTTGTTATAATCAAGTAAACCAAACCAAAACCATTGAAGCTGCTTAAAATTAAGGTTTCAGAAAATTCTATGATTTACAGATCCATAACAATGCCTTCTTTTATCTTGGTGTTTACTTTAATGCTTATTTATAGCTTTAAAATAATACCTTTTAATTGAGGATTTTAAAAGGATGAATGTAATGATAGCCAACTTTACCTAACGTTGAGGTCTTTAATCTTTCTGTTATCCAATCAGGCACGCATACATGACACATTTGTTACGATAAGTTCAATATATTCATGTAGATTTTCATGTGTATATTTTTTATAGTATAGCAGCTGCTTTTTGATCAATTATTTTGTATAAAGCGAAAGAATATTTGCTATAGTCTACTTGCTGTCCTACCAGTCAATGTCAATTTTGTTTCAAGAAAAAAAGGCATTAGTTAGGGGTGAAGATGCAAATTACAAAATTATGAACAGACTTAGAGGACTAAAATTTACTGTAATAAACTTAGAAAAATGGTAACTCAGCGTCGACCTTATTTCTAGACAGCATGGACTGCAAATAAATAGATAATTAGAGTTCTAGACAGAATGGACTGTAGTTCAGGAAAATGATTTGTTAAGTGCTTCAAAAGTTAAGCAAATATTAACAGGACTTAGATCTGATATGGAATTTTGAATATAAATCTCATGTTAAGGGTTTTGGTGTAAATTTTAGAGAACGGCTACTACTTATTATTTGAGTAAATACTAATAAAGGCAGCACGAAAATTATTTAAATATGAAAACTAATGATAGCCAAATATGAAGAATCCAATTAAAAAAGAAATTAATTAATGGTAGAAATAAAAATTTTGTCATCCTTTAATATCTGTAAAATTAGCCTGGAAGCGAAATTTTGAAAAATCCCTTAAAATTCTGCAAATAATACAGTAATTTTGTACCATTATAAAATTAATAACCCTATCTTGAAGTAAAACTTTTGTCTTTTAACCAGAGTGGGTATGCAACTCAGTAGTAGTTTTAACTTTGTAAAGTATTTATTTATTTTATCTAATCAGTTATTTAAGTATTTTTACTGTCATTCTCCCTTTCCTGCCAGAATGATTATTTTAGTTCACGCGTATTCAAATGAGGTAGAAAGAGATAGTATTTAGAGTGAGGTTTTACAATGCTTAGACAGAGTGTATTCCGCTTACAGAAGGCCACGATAGCGTAATTGAAATTCTGCGAAAGCAGTCTGTCGTTGGCGTTGCTTTATTCTTGCAATGCTGACTAATTTATTAAGCACAAGAAGTGCCTTCTGTTAACTTATTTCAGTTCTTAATATAAAGGTCTTTTACACTCTTCTCACGTTTCTCTTTTATTAATAAGACATAAGCGATAATTCGCTAGGTCTTTCAGAGTCCCTACTTAGTGTATGCTTCCCAAGAAGGTGAGACTCTACAACTTTGAAGTACTATGTATCTTAGCATGAATTTCTTTCATGTTTAGATATTGATGTCATCATTCTTTCATGTTTCATGTTTTCTTTCATGTTCTTTCATGTTTCATGTTAGTGATAGGAAATGAAATTTATTTATTTATTTTAAAGAGTAAAAAACTTAATTTGGATGCATGAAGACATAAAACTCCATGTTTGTATTAGTGATTAAAGTCTCTACTTATCTGATTTCATAAGAGCTTATATTTACTAATCAGTTTTTGACCGCCGTGATATGAACAGTTACTAAAGAAGTTACGAAACTTTTCGCTTACTGTCACTAAAAATCTTGCAAGATGTCCACTTCGTACATAGTTTATGTATTTTATACTGCTAATGTAAATAACTATACAATAATAGACTAGGCTTATAAGAAATTTGCTTCAATAATATTGCCTTTTCTGTTTAGAATTACTCCTTATTTTTGAAATAATTAACATTTCTGAAAATAAAATTAGAACACATTAGAAGGTAATTAAATAATACATACCTTCTAATTCATAATAATCAGGATTTTTTATAGATAACCCTTCCTGAACTGTTTTCTGACAACACTGGTGAGCATCTAACCTGCAAAATTCAATGGCATAATTTTACTTGAATTAAAGTAAAATTAATTAAGAGCATTTATTGTTGTTTGATTAGCTTAAATTTTATGTGATTATTACATAAGGCTTCTTTTCTAAACTCAACAAGCCTAGTAAAATTAGTTTGAGATAAAGAAAGAAATAAAACTAATTGGAACTCACTTTCTGCTTTATTCTATTTGGATGATACTCTCTTTTCATTTTTGTTACGATCTGCTTATGAGATGAGATAAATTGATTTAATTCTTTGTTATATTTTCCTTATTTTCCGTTTTCTTGATATTAGACCCACTTATCATTTCCCATAAGTATCCGTAAATCAAGCAAGAATCAGGAAAATCGACATTACTCGCCTAGAAAGGTACCTCTTCCGACAACTCTATAAAGCAACTGGTAAAGGTGATGAATCAGCATATCGAATGATAATTAGTCTAAATAGCATCCATTTACGTAATTACCAAACGAAGTGTCGTGGAGAATCATTGCCAGGTTTGTCTCCCATCAAAATCACTCAAAGCACCAAGATGTTGATATGAATCCTTCTGCAGACGTTTACTTCGAATTAATTCAGATCCTCCTTTACTGAAGCTACGAGCATTAGCACAGTTTTTGCTTCTGTGGTGCGTATTCTTAAAGGATACCTTAAAGCTGAGTCGATAAATTGACAGTCAGATATAAGTACAGAGAGCAAAAGGTGCTTGCACTCTTCGTAGTTATATCAAAGTATTATTTGTAAAGCGATTCTGAGTATTGTTTGTTACAAGGGGAAAAAATGTAACCATTATTACCCGAGTAGTATCTATTTAAAAACTCTTATGCTGATATTCTATTCGTAATTGGAATGATGTTTCATTATATGAACTAATAGATCTTCGTAATATCGTAAAATGGGAATTTAAATTCTTAAAAATATAAAGTTACCATCTCAAACACATGTACTTTCTCAAAGAATCTAATTAATCTGCAGTTGTTTCATAAATTGAGTGATTTAAAAGCAATAAAGGCCTTTCTTAGAACTTTATTTCTTACTTCTTAAGAATTTCTTCTTAAACTTCTTAAGAACATATTTGAGTGATATAAATTAAAATGCGTTATTGTAATTAATAAAAGATATTCCTAGCGTCATATATTACATACCCGGGGCAAAATGTTGTTTTTAATTATAAATTTCTTTTACCTCATAATCGATTTCAAAAGCAATTCCATTTCTTCTGGTGTTTCATGCCACATAGTTGCGCATGCAAAAATTCGAGTCACAGCTCTGGGTGCTTCCTGTTTCTGCTCAATCTGAAGGAAAGAAGATTGAACCCACAATTATACTCACAATTATTAAACTGAAAATGGCACCTGATTCAGTACGCCACTAAGCTTTCATAATTACCTAAGTTCCTTTATTTCAGAATGTGTTGAAAGTTTTTTCATTTTTGCTTGGCTTGTGAAATAGGATATTTTCCTTATTTTTTAATTGTTATGCCATATCCTCGATTTTTATTTAGTTCGAATAAACAAATCAATTTCTTTAAAGCAAAATTGATTAGTTGGAAGCTTTCGGAGCACATGCTCCCTTTAATACCTTTTCTGAGGTTTAAGCAAGGTCATAAAAATTTATTTCTTTGGTATTACTTTTATTTTGTGCTATTGTAACTGCAAACTTATTGTAACTACTAACTGCTAACTTATGATTTACTAATCCGTTCATGCTTTTACACCTTCTAAATTAGGATCATTTTCAACAATCCATACTATCATTGAAAATTAGTTTTCATGAACTCGTCGCTTTACGTAAAGGTCTACATCATTCTGATTAAATTTTGATAAGTTCTGCGTTAGCTGGAAAACCGTTAAAATGAATATAACTCTTAACTTTAAAGTAACCCGCTTTATATTCCAGCACGGATTTCTACGACTTATAATAAAATATAGCCGACTTATAGCCAAATAAATTACACTCTTTTGCAAAAAAATCGAAGCACCAAGAAGGTCTTTTGAGATCTTGAAGAAATTTGGTATGCAAAAACGTCTTCATCGAACATGCAAATGATCAAAGTTTCAAGGCAAATGAACAGGAATTGCGACCATAGCGCGCATTTCTAGTGCGCATTTGGCAAAGTATAAAACCAGTAACAAATTAAGCGGGAAATTTATCTTTTTTTTTGCTGCTGCCATTATAATTCCGTAAAGAAGCAACTAAAGATGTCATTACGACGATATCGAAGACCTTACAGACAACTAAACGACTTCGAACGTAGTCGCATTGTAGGATTGCGGGAAGCTGGGTGGTCACACCGAGCAACAGGCCGCCACCTGCAGCGTACAGACACTGCTGTGCAAAGACGTTGGCAGCAATGTTTGCTACAAGGAAATTGCCCACGAAATGAATGTTTTGGAAGGCCAAGGAGCACAAATGCGAGGCAAGGATGATTGTGCACCAGTCCCAAACCGCCCCAACGGTATCATTGTCGACTATTTAACGCATTACAGCCACGTCTATACCTCCCTGCCGTGAGATGGTACCTTTCACCATCTCACGGCACTTGTCTGAGGCGGGATTACGCTCACAGAGGCCTTTAAGACGTTTGCCTTTGAACCCACAACATCGGCGGAGTCGTCTGGAGAGGTGTCGCAGCCGATCATCATGGCTGCCATCAGACTGGGATCGTATAGTGTTCAGCGATGAATCTCGCTTCACTCTTGAAGCAGATGACCTCCGTGTTCTTGTCTGAAGAGGACGGGGCCAGCGGTCCCAATCAGCCTTTGTTTTACAAAGGCATACAGCCATAATCTCTGGTGCGATGGTGCGGACCGTTTTTTCTTATGACAGCAGGTCATCTTTAGTCATCCTCCGTACATCTTTAACAGCTCAACGATATGTTGATACCATCCTACGGTCGGTTGCATTACCTTCATGGCACGTCATCCTGGAGCCATTTTCCAAAATGATAATGCCTAGCTACATACCGCTCGTATAACTCTGGACTTTCTCGGTCCGGTTGATACTGTTCCTTGGTCAGCAAGGTCACCAGACCTTTCACCAATCGAGCATGTCTGGGACATGGTAGGCCGCCAGATTCGGGCACCACAAAATATCGCAGATATAAAGTGACAACTGATTAATGCCTGGCAGAAAGCGTCGCAGGATGGCATTAGGAACCTCTAGCACTCCTTGCCTAGACGAATTCAAGCATGCATTGCCGCCAGGGGCGGTTCGACCAACTACTATTTTGAACATACAGTGGATGATTGTGAGTCGTGAACATGTACTATGACCTTGATTTTGTAATCATTTTATTACCTGTGTGTGAGCTGTACACATATTCAGTGTCATCAAAAACAACCACTTCCTTCACGGTGCTACGATTTTTTTTTTTTTTTTGAAAAAGAGTGTATATTAGAAGCCTGTAGCGTCTTCACATATTATAAATTGCTCTTATTTTAAGCAGAAATTTGCTGCTAAAGTTTAACAGCAATGGTTCCCCTAAGGAAACGAAAGTTTATATAAATTGTTATTAAGTACTTATATTAAATTAATATTGTTTTATTATTTTATTCGAAGATTGTGCTTTCTCTTTTTAATTTTTTTTTTGTTTTAAATTATTTTTCCCCGTTTAAATTTCATTGCATAAGCAAAATGTGCCTGCCCAATATTCTGTTATGTAGTAATAAAAAACTAGAATTGTTTTATGGACCGATTTAAACTCAATTTTTAACAATAGAAACTGCTCAAAAATAAATATTTTCATAAGCTATTAAGCATGTTAAGGCAAATTTTTCAGTAGCAGCCACCGATCGATCAGACACCTAAGTAATGAATTCTTTTAATAGAATCACATATTCCAAACATATAAGCAATTACCATAATAAATTTGTTGAGACATTAGGTTATTTCCAAGCAGGAGACATGAAAAATGAGCAACGCCTTCTCCGGGAACCAAACCACGGACATCTCGGTTACGCGTCGAGCGTGCTACCACTACACCACGAGGGCATGCGAAGTAGAGGGGAGAAATGCCTTATAAATTCATGAAAGGCGCTCATGCTTTTATTTCTGATTTAAAACAGGACATGGATTTCGTTAAGAGAATAACTTAATCTCTTTTCCCCATTAAATTATGTGATAAATTATTTTTTTTCCTTTTAGTTCATTAACTATGAGTTTTATATAAAAGTTTATTTCGTAATAACGTGAGACCTACGCAATTAAGCCGGTGCAAGACATGAGCCTTTTTGTGAAGAATTACATTCGTATTTCTCACATTTTTGTATTATATTTGAAGTAAGAAAGATATGCCGTGGATTATTCTTTAGCTAAAGAGCAAGCGAAAATACAATCCTTTCTTTACCTTTCTTACATGAAAGGTGTTATAAAAATGTGAAAAATATGAATATATTTGCTCAAGAATAAGCTCGAATCTTGAGTCAGCTTAGCTGTTTATACTCGTTTCAAGAACGTTTTGCCAAAAACAAAAAGTGATAAACGGCTATAACTGCAGGCATGTCTTTTTGAATCACCTACATCATGAACTACGTCATCAACATCGAAATTTTTTAACATTATGTGCATATATTATATATACTACATGACACAAAATTAAGAGTAACATATACAAGTATTCCATCCCATTTGCGGTAAGAACTGCAAAGATTAAAAAGATTAAAAATGTAAAATCCAATAGAACCTTAGCATTTTGGAAAGGCAACAAAGTAAATATCTAAAAATACTATTAAACAATTAGTAGTAAATAATAACTGAGTTAAGATTAAACAAAAAGATTGATTACTCCTAAGCAGAAGCAAAATTTAATGTAAAATCATAGAAAGTAATTTCTAAAGGTTACATAACAGGTAGCAGAATTTTAATGACACTCTTCTGTTATCGGAACAGGATTCAGAAATGTATGTATGCATGCATGTATGGATGGATGGCTGTGCTAATGTACGCACGTATGTATGCAAATGTGCGTGAACACACACACATATACGCACATACATACAAACATACGTGGATACACACATACATTTCTAAATCCGGTCACGGTAACAGAAGAGTACCATATTAATCTCTAAGAATTCCAGCATATTTACTGGATAAAATCAATAGAAATAGAAAAAAACTGGAAAAAAGTACAAAAGCGTAAGAGAGCTTGCGCAATTTATTTTGTGAGGAAAGTAGAAATTCAACTTGATCTGACTTTTCTTGGACCCGAATATTCTTTTCAATAACATAATTTCTCTTAATTTTCAATAAATATTTTAATTCTGTTTTTAATACAATAAGAATTATTAATAATAATTACAACAATTTTACGATCTTTAAACATGTGTAACACGAATCGTCGAATTGAAACTTACCTTTTCGTATTTCCTTCTGTTTAGCGCTAAACTTTGATCAATAACAGCTGTACAATACATGGGATTTACAAATAATCTGGAAGATAATAATAGATACTTATTACGTTATTTGTAGCTTATTGAAATATATTCTAAGTTTACGATGAATGTAGATAAAAGTTATAGTATTACTGAATTTTAATATATGCGTTTTATTTATGTATAGTAAAAATTATTCTGAAACTCTGTAAATAAAATACTTTCTTAATTACTGTAAAACATTCGGGAGTTTTAGGAAGGGTAAACGTTGCTCGTGTCACTAAGTGGAGGTAAAATGTTCAAAATCTCACACTTAAACAAAAACTATCACAAATCGTTTGGCAAGTTTAATTAAACAAAAATAGTTTCACAGCCATCAACAGGAGATCTTGTATTCAAATTAATGCCACAACTCAGATTTTCACAACCTTACAACATATTTCAAACTTGCTGATTAAGAAGATGTTAAAAGTTATATTTATTTTTAGTTCAAAGGGATTTAGTCCCGAAGGACTATTACTTTCGTTTTGCGATTTTGCGTTGATTCACTCTGAATGCCCGATTCACTTTTCAAATCGTTGCCACTAAATGTTATCGCTCTGCATTAAATTTTAAAAAATGAAAAATCTCCATAAATGTATGCATGTTTTTTTTTTTTTTGACGTAGCTTTCTCTTCAAAAATCGTCTGCTTGCGTTGCACGGGAAAATAAAAAGGAATTTTAATTACAGTTCTAAATAAATAGCCAAATAAATGTGAAATTCGTAACAATATTCTCTAAAACTTTAACGAATTTTTCATTAACAAACTCAAAGATTTCAAAGCCAGCAATACCAACGTTGTACAGAAAAACATTTTTATCTCCAGCGCGTGAGAGCGTGTACCGAAATTTCTAAAGATATGCTCAGTTTAAAATTATTTTGCGATATTGCTGTTGAACTGAATTTTATGGTTTAAGTGCGAAGAACATGGTATTTAACAAATAAAGGTAACACACAGAATGTTAAATAAACGTCCCTTTGGACGTAATTTAAAATCTGAAACATTTCAGATTTTTTTTTATAGTTTTAATTCGTTATAGATGTTAAAAAATTGTGTTCTTTTCCTTAATTCCATATCCCATGTCTCAGTTTGCGTATAACAAAAAAAGTAGCTTCAGATTTCGTTTTCTTTTTCTTTCTTTCTTTGTATTTAAAAAATTTGTTTGTTTGTTTGTTCATTTTGGCAAAGCGAATGCTTGAATTAAGTGCTTTTTTAGTCCGAAGGGGCTTTGCCCTTGAAGGACAATTGTATTCATTTTGCCATTTTGCGTAGCAAACATTAAAAGTCTGAATCACTTTTCAAACTGCTGCCACAAAATATTGCAGCCCTGTATTATATTATGGAATTAAATAATGAAGAATCTGCATAAATCTATGTATATTTCTCCAAATGTGATAAAACAACGGTACTTAGAGCCATTCAATTTTGAATAACGTACGTTTCCACCCGAATATGCGCATCTGGAAGCCCGAATTTGGAATTTGTTTTATTATCTATTTCATACTTTGTAAAACTTTAACGAATTTTTGATGAACAAACTCAAATAATTTAAAAACGAGCAATGGCAACACTGTTCAGGAAAAGAAACCTTTTTATCTAAATCGCGCGGAACTGTGTATCGGAAATTCTAAAGATATACTCATTTTAAAATTATTTTGCAATATTGCTGTTGAACTGAATTTTATGGTTTAAGTGAGAAGAACCTGATATTTAATAAATAAAGGTAACATGCAAAACGTTAAAAAATGTCCCTTTCGACGTAATTTAAAATCTGAAACCTTTCAGATTTTTTTAATTGTGTTTAATTTGGTAATAATGAATTTTTAGGTTTTGAAATTTCCTGTCCTTCTTGTTTTTCGTGATTTTAACAAGAACTACTTTAGCCTAAAGTGATTCAGTCGTAGTTGGCATTTTAGCTTAGCTAGGGCCGAGTAGTTAAAGCCTATGATTACTGGCATTTCCATTTCGGTTTCGATTCCAAGAGAACGGGCTGGCTGCATGGTTTGATTTCGTGGTATTCCCCATGTGTAGCTTCAATTTAGTTTCATTAGCCAGTTTCTGTTAGAAAATACTCCACAGAGTCATCCCTCCCCCTTATAGACAGATAGCCGTTGCGTGTTTCTTCGTATTCAAATAAGCTAACCTAACGCAGATGTTATTGTAAATAACAACAGCGAACAAAAACTTACGACGCCTTTTAAATCACTCAAATGAACTACAAGTTCTCCAGATGAATGAATACGATAATTTTAAAAATTAACAATTATTTATTCAGTTAAAGCGTGGCCGTAAATTTGCATTACTGCCACAAGCAACATCAATAAAAAGCTGAAAACACCGCGTCCTAAAGATTAAGCAAAAAAATAAATATTTTCCTTAGTAGCAATAATAATCGTTGACATTCAACAACAGGAATGATAATAACAAAAACATAAACTGAAAGTCGTATGTAACGTAATAGTTAATTTGAAATACTGGTATTAATTATTTTACAATTTGTAACAGTTATAAGGTATTTCTCCCGCCTTCTTCGCATGCCTTCGTGGTGTAACGGTAGCACTCTCGGCGCGTATTCCAGAGGTCTGAGGTTCGAGTCCAGGCAAAGGCATTGAACATTTTTCATGTCTCCTGTTCAAAATAACCTAATGTCTCTACAACTGGCGCCCGAACTAAAAAGGTGGGGGATGGTGATTCTCCACCACCGGGATTTGGCGATTGGGTCCCCAAAATCCGAGTCGCCCTTTAAAAGGGGGAGTATATAAGGTATTTCTCCCGCGTTCTTCGCATGCCTTCGTGGTGTAGTGGTCAGACCAAGCTCGACGCGTAACCGAGAGGTGCGTGGTTCAATTCCCGGCGAAGACGTTGCTCACTTTTCATGACTTCTGCTTCTAAATAACCTAATGTCTCTGCACAGTGACTGAGAGTTTATGGAATCTAGTTAATATGATTTCAGTTTATCTTGCAGTAGTTAGAAAAGGATTATTTCCAAGTGTTCGTTCCAAGTGGAAATGAAATTGTACTTCTAGGGGCTTCAGAACAACAGTTTTTTTCCCACGTTATTCTGAAAGCTAACGATTATTTTGTTGAGCTGCAGCTTACTTTAAGTTTGAAAAATTACAATCAAGGGCAAATTCATTATGTTCGTTTATACTAAATCTACAGTTAAAAATTTGGATATAATTTGTCATTACATTGAGAGCAGCTCAAGAAATTTTAAAGTTCCAAACTATAGTTTCTATTTAAAACTAAAAATACACAGGTCTGAAAATTATTAAACTAAAGTTTAAAATTACTACATTTTTACCTCGATTGCTACTCTGTATCTTGTGTATATTCTGTTATTAATTTATACATATTTTGAAAATGCTTTTTAAAATACATTTTGGTCTCTCATGGCTATATATTTTAAATCAATTTAAATAAACTATTTTTTTGCTATTTTTGGCAATAGCATTTCAATTAATTTAAATAAACCCTTTATAAAATTTTTGTAGCTTGTAGAATTTCTCGATTCCTTCATCTGCATTGATTATTTGTGATTAAAGTTTCTGAAATTTAGAAATTCCTTTGAACGACTTATCGATATAAATATTTTCACTTTTTTTTATACTTATTATTGATAATTTTAAACGAAAAACGCTGAAAGTAGTTTTTAAATATCTGTGAGTGAAACAACACCTTTTTATAAGAATAATTGTCTTGAGTAGATTTTTTTTAATGAAGAAAGATTTTCAGACATATCCAAAGCTAAGACTCTCACACGTGTGTGAGACACATCAAAAAGGCAGATGATCATAAAAAAATCCGTCAACGTAATGATTTGGATAATGTAAGAAGAAGTGTTAAAAAAAGAAGCTGGATCAAGCTGAAAATTTTTGCACTTTGGAATTTCAGATCCATAAACAAAGAGTTAAGACTTCAAATAAAAAGGGAATACATATTATAACTTCTACCATTAGTAGAGCATTCAAAGGCGCAATTTTAAATGCTAATAGGCCACATCATATTACAAACCGGCATCGGTATATATAAAACATTCAACTGGACAAGCTTCAGCCATCCAAACCTGTAGGAAGCCCGGCTGAATACGATGAATCCAAACTGTCTGACAATAAAAACGTTGCTTCTAAATCTAATTTGAGAATGAAAATTTCAAATAAAAGTACATAGACGGTATACAGAAGCTCCGAATAAGTATATTACACTTACCACCGTCTATAATTTTGTTACCTAGAAATGCTGAGACGAAACTTTAATTAGTTTATGCGTGAAAAACTGGGGGAGAGCTACTATTGAAATAATCGTGTAAAACCTATCTGTGTTTCATTATATTAATAAAAATATTACTTTAGATTTTTATTTTTTATTTTATTTTATTTATTATTTTTTAATTTGTTTTATATATATATATATGTAGTAATAATAAAAAAAAAATTCTGAATGTAGATGACGAGCAGGAATTTTAACGTCGTAGAAGTGTTGATCCATAACGAATAGGAAATTGGAGGCGAAGGCATATTAAATCTTCATTTTTTATTTCAGCTTGTTGTGGCCACAATCAACTTGGCACATGAAATGTGCCTATTCCAAAATAGCTCACATTTTAGATTAATTTTCAGTAAGAAAGAAGCAAGCAGCAGACAGCAGTCCAACTAGACCGAAGCGTAAAGAGCAAGTGCGTTACGTTCAGGGTGAAATCCCAATTCAGACTGAGTTAGTTTTGGTTTACAATGCATTTTGATTGGATAGTTAATACTTCTGTAAAATTATTATTGGTTACTTGACTTTTAGTTCCATTTACATCATCA
>KK118602.1:53068-79641 GCA_000611955.2 Stegodyphus mimosarum | reverse complement strand
AAGCTATAGTACACCCTAAACCCTCTGAATCCTATTCGAAGAAGCACGTTAGTGCCAAAATTACACATTAAATACAATTAAAACTTAAAATCATAAGCAAAAATTCACATGAAAATATAACTCAAATAATGCCTAGAAAATTGTAATTTTTTGGCAAAATGGGAAAAGCTGAAGTTGCAATAAAAACAAGGTATACAATAAACAAAAATGGTAATATCTCAGTGAGAGTTGCATAGTTGTCTCGTCAGGGGAAAAGGAAACCGTGCCCCTTCCATTGAAATATTACCTCCACGCGTTTCAGCTGACGACCAATTGAGACAATACCGCGTCAAATAATTGACTGAACTTAAAAATTTATTACATCTTTCAATACTAATCTAAATCGTCTCAATTGGACGCCCCTTTTCCCTACGCGCGGAAGAATTTCCCTACGCGTGGAAGAAAAGTACTACTAAAACAAAACAAGAATTAATTAGAATTAATGAATAAAAAGAGGCAGCTAGGTAACAAATATTTTTAAAAACGCCTCAAGACCTAAAAAATTTACAGAAAACTAAATTTTAATAGTATTAGAGAGGAAGAAACCACAAATCATAAATTATAATTTATAGTTAATTTCTGAATCCCTATTAGTCCTATATTACAACCGAAGAAAACAAAAAAATCTAAAATCCAATATATATATATATATATATTTGTTCTTTAAATTTTTTCTAATCCAATGGTTGGACATTTGGTAGCTCAAGCATTTGTAGGTCATGACAGAACTCGTCAATCATTATCTGTCTATTCACTTAGAATATTAACCCCAACTGTATCATACGAACGAAACGTTTTATGCCCACAGAAAGAAAGAATGGACAGTTATATACATCTATGCCTCCCTCCAAAATCTGAATGTAGGCCCAGCACTAAAATAGCCGACTCCTCAACTTTCATACCGAACAGAAGACACTTAAGCATTATTAAATGAAGAAGATTTATCTCATAGAATATTTTTACATTTAATATTTTTAAAATTGAAATAATGTACTAAGCTAAAATTAAGAAAAGAAATAAAACTGATGAAGAGTCAAAAACATTATTGAATGAAACACTTTTGGGGAACAGATTTATGTTTCAATGAGTATTTTATCCTCAATCTACGAAACCCTTTCGTAGAAGTGTTCCAAAAACCGATGTTTGAAGATATGCAGGTAAAATAAATAAGAAATATGTTTTATAGATGGAGAGAGCGCTTTTATGTAGCTTTATTTATCTACATTTAAAGCAATGCAACTGTTATTAAAATATAGAGTGAATAGATTATGTCAATGCGGGACACATAAAAAATGTACAGTGCTTTCGCCGGGATTCGAAATCCGAACTTCCTAAATAGGGCATCAAGTGTGCTTCCAGCTACACCACGAAGGCATGGGGAAAAGAAGACAGTAATTAAATTATAAATGCACTTTTCATGACTCCTAAATATTCTACAAGTAATAATAAAATATTCTGCAAATAAAATTAACTACTGATATGAAGATTTTATATTGAAATATCAATTTAAATCGTAAACTTACTCATTTGTAGGGGCCATTCTTTCGCATCGTGGTGTCCAAATATGAATTGTAATCCAAACTTGGGATAGCAACCAAAATATCCAAAGGTAACCAGCCTCTTCAGTGAAGTAATGAGTCAGGGATTCTTTCGGACAACTCCAAAATAAGTACGGTGTGATTTTGGAATATGCACATGAAGAGTTAGTCTTGGCAATACAAGCTGTGCTTAATAAGCTAAATGTAAGTGGAACAGTCAAGCAGAGAGGAAAAGCGTAACTGAATTCTTGAATACGAATTTTGCAAACGAACTTCCCACAAGAATAGCATAAATATGATGTCAAGACATGGATAGCGACTATTATTGCTGGAAAACGAGGATCAGATTTTAATGAGGGAACTAGTACTTGTGGTGGAGGAGTAACTCTATCAGGGATAGTATAATCTGTGACTGGTGTCCAATGTACTGAAACGTTATGTGATTTAAAGCTGTCCAAAAATTTCCCCAGGAAATTTTCTACGTTTTCATTCAAGAAGAATAAACAGATGAGAGCTAGTGAAAATGTGAATATGATTTTCCAGAGTGAAATAAATATATAAATGAAATATCGACTATCTTCGATGTCTTCTTTAACCTTGCTCAGGCAATTCGAAGTATTCTCATTGATGAAATTTTCCCACCATGCACAAGAAATTAGTACTAAACATGCTGATGCTAGCCACAGTTCTTTCTTGTTTGAGTTCATAGCAGCCCACATAAAAACACTTACTTGGCCAATGACAGCAGCTAAGTCCAAAATCTTTCTTAGACCTGATTTTGTATCCCATTCTGAACTCCAGTTGGAAAGCAGATTCAACAGGCCAGGTATCACGCAAACCCCACTTGTTAAACAGAGGGCTTGTAGTACATGCAGTTGAGGTAAGACGACGAAAACCATCACAGTTAGACCAATAACATGTAACGATTCTGAGATGAAAACCTGAAAGTCAAATTATGCCAAACTTTAATTAATGTAATTGGACCGATGGCAAAGGTAAAATTCGAATAAGATTTGAACTAGATGACTATAGATGTAAAAATGAGAAAAAAAATTTATAATATATGAAGAAAGCAGAAACGTTTAACTTTACTTTACTTTACTGAATATTTTGATTGTGTCAGATCTGAAAATTAAAAAGCACAAATTAAATGCAAATGTACAAAACCAAAATTTTGCGCAATCGGTTGCTAAGTTCTAAGAAAATTTGAATTCTAGAAAAATTCCATTGTATCTGTCGTCATTAATGGATTTATAAACGGCTTAAAACTATTTGTTTGCTTTCACAGATCGAAAAACATTTATAAATAATATTTTACATACGTTAACAATATTGCATTTAAAGCAGAAATAGATTTTTTAAAACTCTTTAGGGCATTACAGTTGAGTTTCATTGCATCTTAGCTTTTAAGTAGCAGTTAGATTTGAAACAGTTAGTAAGTAGAAATGGCCATACAATTGTTACATCTTTACACATTTTCTATTTCTAATAAATGGATAAAAACTCAAAACAAAGTAGCATAGTTTTTCCTGTCTTATCATACGTAGCGCAGAAATATTAAAGGATCGAGCAATTATTTCAACAATATTTAATTCTTCTCCCCGGGTAGTACACAAATATTCTACTTTTATTTTTATGAGTTTTCCTTCGTGCGATTCAGTATCAGCGGTTTTGTTTTTTCGCAAGTATAGTCACAGATATTCTTCAAACACATTCAACAGAAATTGGCTGGGAAGATGAAATTCCAATGAAATTCGATCGCTTTAATTTTAATGGACTTTGAATAAATTACATATTACGTGTTAAAGAGAACTAGCATAATAAATAGCTTAATTTTGTACACAAAGTAATGTTATTTATATTAAGTTTACGTTGCTTTCTTTTCTTCTGTTTTACTAACAGCTTAATTTCCTTGAATAAATATACTGTAGCAATGCAATATGACCGAACGTTTTTATTACTTCATTGTGATAAATCGCAAAATTGATAGAAATTGCAGTTTTATTATTAATATTGTATTTATAAACCATACAAAATTTCTCAGAAAATTTTCTTTACATTAATTGAGGATGATCATTTTATTTTAACAAAAGATAAGTTCTTGACATATAGTTTCTAGAAAGAATGAATAAAAAATGTTCTACAGTAATTACATGGAAGCATCACTAACTCAATTTTAAATAGCAAATAAAAGTTCTTTGTTATTCCTGAATGGGAAAAATTTCTTATCATTCTTCTTCAAGAGTAATCAGATGTTTGAATTCAAATCATCCAAACAATGTGCATAGCAGAGAAGATAAACTGCAGAATAAAAAATTAATGACTTGATGCGTAAAAACGCGTATTATGAAAATGTAAAACAATTGCTTAGGAAAGGCATTAAACTCGCCAAATTAGCTGTGTTTATAATGAAAACCGAAAGTCTCAAATAAAAGTTAAAATTTTCAGTTACTATTTGGTCAAACTAAAGGTTTTCAACCATACCTCTAAAGAGTTTCGAATACTCATACATATTTTGTTTCTTAATTTCTATTTGCAGGCTGCATAAAAGATATTTGAAGACAAAAACGTGGTGCTGTTTTGACTTAATAAGATCAGAAGAAGCCCACGAAATGAATCGTTGCAAGGAGTGCAAAACTGCGCCTGTTTTTGGCAAGAACCTTGAACACCGTACAGGAGACTGCACAACTTTGCTCAGTTTCGTCTCCAGTTTTGAAGGAAACATCCCAGAGGGTACGGATCCAAGAGTCTTCCTTCCCTCTGTCCCTACCACCAATCTCTTGAGCAGATTTTCGACTCACCGTATATTTAGAATTCCCCCATGCCGCACGGACACTACACATTTACAAACATCCATCCCTTCTCCGGGATTCGAGCATGGGCCCTTCGGTACGGCTGTCAACGTAGCTAACCACTATCCCGGTTGGGCGGCTTAGCTGGTGATAAGACAAAAACGTAAAATATAAAACAGAAGAGAAGATATTAAAATACAAGGGCACCAATGGGAACAAGAAGTAAAACTAGAAAAAAGGTAAAAATACAATGTTAGCGGTGACGTCTAAAAAAGCATTTGTTCCCTCGTTTCTCTGTGCCACTCTCAAACCGCAGAACTGCTGAAAGCTTCTATCCTTCCAAATATTCCTTAGAGAGCTGTTTTGAAGCAGTTCTGTAGAAGACAGTATATCTTATCCATCTCCTCCAGAAGAATGTGAAGGGTGCGAAAAGGACCCAGAATAATGTTGAAGCGATAGCTGTTGTTAAAAAAGATAGTTCACAACCCATAACCAAGACAAAATTTAGCTACAGCTCACATTTTTTGAATTTTTTAAATATATGAACTCGTCTTCCATCACAACACTGTAGCCCTAAGTGACACTGTAGCTGTAAAATAGCTACACATCTTACAACTACCTTTCCATCATAAGCAATCTCCACCTCGCCTCTTGAAACATGAAAAGAGAAAGGATTGCAATAGACTTTTGATTTTATGGCAAAATAATCCACACTGAAGCCACTGATGCACACACTTAACCATTCAAGCTTAGGAAACAGAGAGTTAATGATTTTATGGACTAAAACAATTAAATCGTCTCACTCCATTTTTCATAAGATTTCAGTCCCATAATACATAGATTATCAAAATGAAAGACGTTCCGTTATCTTTTTTGCTATTCTTTACGCCCGACGAAAAAATTTTTTCTTAAAAATTTGACTTTAGTAAGTCTCTTCTGTGTACATATCAACACTGTATTAATGGAAGGCATTTTCATTATACTGGTGACTAATCAAACCGAGTTATTTGAAGTTTTCAAGGGATAGAAAAACTATTGATTTAAAATCTCTCGAGGTTCAGTAAGAAATACAAACAAGGTAATTTTTGTATAAGTTGATTTACAACAATCGAAAATGAAGCAATCAAGAAGCATCAAGATATTCATTCCATTTGAGGACTTGTTCTACAATCTTCTCGAGATATAATAGTCATATTATTTTACAATCAAAAGTCATAGTCATATTGAGGTACGAGTAGTGATCTACAGTATAAAAGGTTATTCTTTATTAGATAATATAGGATGCAAAGCGAAGGGCGTTCAAACTTTGGGCCAAAGTCCGTTCAATGAATTATTTAGCAAATTTCATTGGAGCAGTTAGCAAACTTCTTCAGAGATTTAGTCCAAAAATCCTAAATCATCTACATACAGGATTAATTTAGTTCCAGCGATAGATCTCAGCTTAAGGGCAGAGTCACGTATGTTTCACCTCAATATGCACGCTTATAGAAATGGCTTCTTGGGAGCAGTTGTTATAAGTATCTTGCATTTTGTTAAATGCAATGACAATATATAACTTTAGCTAGCTGAGAAAACTTCAAAACCATTTTAACATTATAAAGTTACCCTTCATTTCTTAGTGCTTTAGAGAAGATTCTATCTCTTAACATTATATTCAGACTTTAGATCCGACAAATGGAAGCCGAATTCTCTACCTTATAAACAGTATCTTTTATCATGTAAACTGAAAAGGGCAATATGATAGACATAAATGGTTTAAAAAATTCAGCATCTTATCTTTCTATCATCCCCTTAGCTGAGCATCAGTTAAATCTTTAAGAAACTAGCTTTTTTAATGATTTTAACCAGAGTACTTGTAAGTGAAGTCGGTCTGTGATTATGAATACCTTAAAGGTTCTTATCTTTCTACACACTACACACCAGGATTAAAAGTGTGGCGTTGCACAACTGAAACGCATATTGCTCATGTTGAGACATGGTACAATGAGTATAACGATGTTATCAGTTAAGCAGATACGACAATTGGCTCCACTGTTCATGGGTAAATTAAAAAGCTGTTTCCAGATGCTTGCGATGTAACCGTTGTTTCTCTCGCTGCATATAATGAAGCCAATTATATTCCTTATTTCAGAATTTAAACAGGATTTTGTCGTTACCTTCTTAATCGTTTTTAATTTGAAAGCGGGGCATATATCTTTAGAGATATCAAAAAGAATGTCCGAGAAGGAAATGTTGGACAACTCGCTGTTCATTGAAAGTAAAATGTTAAACTGTCGTAAAAATTAATCGGATTTCTACTACTTATTTAAACAAGTTTACAAGTTTTAAGAGTGAATTTATAAAACATCGACATTTTAAGGAAACAACTTTTATCTGTATTTAGTTCTGTGCACACATTCTTTGTAATGCTATGCATATCTTGCCACATTCACAAACCTTCTGGATTCTTTCTTGGAGGTCAGTTGTTGGAATTTTTTTAATCTGCTTATATTTCTCTAAATTTCTAAAATGTTTTTAAAATAGTGTCCTTTAATGTAAGATTTCACTTTAAAGATTACAAAGCAGTTCCCAGAGCCCAATCCAGGTTAACAAGAGGAGTGATTAAGAGCAATTATACTGATATTTTCAATAAACTACTTGACGGTAATTGAGGATTAATTGCCTCTCGTTGTTTAGCCTCTGAATCTGTAATAACAAATGTAGGCTACATAGAATGAAATAAGAAAGGTAAATTTTTTTCCCGCAAGCAGATAATATTTAAAAGAAAATATATCAATATATATTAATAATCAATGCTGTCAGTAATCAAACAATTAGATCTAATCAAATAGTTCAGTCCTAAAACTTTTCAAGCACAGCACATATGATATACAAAGGGAACCAAATTAAGGCATATCAATGTTTACAAAATGAAATCCAAAATAAAACAATTCATGATTGAAACGCAAATAAAAAAAAAAAAAAAAAAAAAAAAAAAAAAAAACTATTAAGCAAAATGATTATAGATGCATGGCAGTAAATACTAAAAAGCTGTTTTACCGTTAGAAAAGATGAGATTTTTGGCTTTCCAAATTTTTTAAATATGCAATTTTTGCTGCTACGAAGAAATATGAGTATCTCAGGTATTATAAGTATAAATAGAAGACACCATATCCAGCTTCTTCTCTCACCATCCGAAATTTTTACCACATATTTCTCGTCTTTTTCTAACCCTAAATAAAAGGAAATGACGTTCAGAAACAGGGTCTCAGAATCAGAATTCTGTTAGTTTATTTACAAATACTTAAAAATCAGTTAAAACAACACATTAGATTATTTTTTCAAAATATTAATAAATAAAACTAACTTAAAGTAACACTGCTAAATTGTTTTAACTCATGAGATAAAGATAATTAGAGTTAGTTTTAATCTAATTTTCCTCGTTTCATGAAAATAACACATTCCCGTTAAACCCTTCGTAAGCCGAAATGGCATAAAGCAAAAATCTATTTCTATTAATTTATGAGAAAATTGTTAAATTATTAATTTATAAAATTATTTCTCTGATTGTTTTCTACCCCTGTATTGGATGTCTGTGTCTTTTTATCCTTTATGTCAGATGCGAAAGCTTTAAAATATAACAATCTGCTTAGACAATTACATCCTTTTGTTTATCGTACAATTCGTAAAACATCCTGTGAAATTCCCATAAATTTGTCTGCTTTTTCACAAATGAAATAAATTTTTATATATGTTGTATGGGACAAATGCTTCATGACATTTTTGCTTTTCAATTTTTTGCAAAAGCAAAAACCTTTTCGGATGCCCTTCGTTAACCGAAAAACAATGAATTTAGATTTGTAAATGCAAAGTAATGTAAAGAAATTTTACTTCAAATATAAAAGTGGACGAATGTATTTCTACCTGTAATACGCTACCCGACATTGAAAATGCAGCACCAAGAAGGAATGGCCCGAAAATTATGCAAATTTCAGGAGAGAAGCACGCCACCAAGTTATGGGAATGACGTGAAATGCGCAGCTTTCCAGAGCCCATTGAAGAAGATATAAGGGAAGAAACTGGCAGAATGTTCGATTTTCGCGACGTTATTTCGTCCAGGAAAATCATTGTAGAAAATTTATTCTTGTCTCAGGACGCGTGTTATGGCAAAGAATGCTAGGCCGTTGTCAATGGAGGCAGTTCCAGCAAACAGACGATTTGACGAAGGGCATAGTGATCGGACTGAGAAAGGCAGGTTCGTTCACACCGCAAATCTCAGCTGACACACACCTAGACGTGTCCACAGTGCACTGGATGTGGTGATGATGGTTGGGACAAGGAAATGTGGCAAGTTCGAGGGGTGCCGGTACAACCAGAGTGACGTTAGTACGCGTGGATCTACGCATCCGCCGATAAGCGGTGGCGCACCCGCAAGTCACTTCTACCTCCGTTCTGCAGCATGTTCAAGATTCCTAGATGTTCCCATATCGATAGAACCATTTTCCGTCCATTTTCCAAGGTGGCAAGTGGCATGCACTCGTGGTATCCGTTAAGAAGACTGTCATTGCCCAACATCATAGACGCCAACGTCTGCAATGGTGCCGGGCTGGAGCGATTTGGAAGAGGGAATGGCACAGGATCGTGTTCTCAGATGAGTCACGTTTCTGTTTCTCCAATGATAGTTGCCGCGTATGTGTGTAGGGCCGATGTGAAGACAGGTCCAATCCGGCAGCAACTACGGAACATTCCATCATGCGATAAAGAGTCATCATGATTTGGGACGCAATTGCATACTATTCCAGGTCACCTCTTGTTCTTTTTATGGGGACTATGACGGCCCAATGATACGTGGATGATGCGCTGCGACCGGTGATACTTCCCTACCTTCAGCGGCTGCCCAATAATCTTTAGCAGCAGTATAACTCCCGACCACACATCAGCCAACGTGCTATGAAACATGCTCCCATCAGCTCCCAACGTGCTCCAATCAGCCAACGTGCTATGAAGACTATGGATGGTGCCCATTCCTCAGGACAACATCGATAGTCTCATTAACTCTGTACCTAGACATGTTGCTTCGTGTATCTCCGTCCAGTGTAGTCCTACGACTTACTGAGTCGACCCTGTTCTCGCTCTGTATTATGCACATCGTTTCGAAATAAAGATCATTTAATGTTCGTTGCTGCCTTTCTCTGTTTGCCGAGTTTCATCGCTTTCTAGCCACTTTTTCTTGGTGCTGCGCTTTCAGTGTCGGATACAGTTCAATCAAATCGTACTCAAGCATACGCAAACTCAGTGCTATTCCATCTGACCATAAATGATCATCAAACCATCTAGTTATCAAAAATAATCATCAAATCATTCCAACGTCAGTTTAATTCAATCTTAAATAAATCTAGTTTTTAAGTAAGAAAAAAAGCATGTTATGTCCAATAGTGTTTTCCTGTGAACAAACAAATCATGTAAAATCAGAATAATACTCCCTTGTTAAAGGCAATAGCAAAATAAAATGTTTTCATTTACCACAAGTATATTCTGAAAGTTCTTTCTTTAGGCAGTGCAAAAATGCTCAAGTTTCCTTAAAAATTGACATAACCAAAATTCGTTTACTGTGAAAGTATTTCGTCAATATAAGTGAAAGACTGAAACTGAAATACTTGCATCTACGACGTAATATTTTATCAGCATGACGTAAGCACTCATATAGACACCAATACGGCGTCAGTTCTTCTTGGAAATGAGTAATACAGGATCGTGTACAATTATTAAATGGTTTTTAGCCTATATTCTGGCAAGGAACTTCACTTTATGATGTTGGAAAAGGAAAAGCTTTCTCCAACTCTCTTTACTACCTGTAACCAGACAGGTTCAATAGCGTTATTAGAGATCGTACAAGACAAGGAAGATGTTCAAGTGTACTTTCATGGTTTGCAAAAACCACGAAAGTACACTTGAACGTGTAAATTAGTATGTTGTTATCCTGATATACTTCTGCTATTGCTGTGTAAATTAGTGCATTGTTATTCTGATATACTTCTTCTCCTTCAAAATGCAGTATTTAAACATGCAGGTGAACTTGGCTTTCCAGAAGACAACATTAATCTTTGACAGCGACATAATCATCAAAAACTATCAGTGTTTTTAGAGAGAGAGACTCAATGACACTGCAGCTAAACCTGGAACCAGACCATAACCATGTTTCGTTCAGGATATGAGACAGTGCAGGTCATCCGTGGATGTTTCTCATCTATGTCTCACAATTCTCAATGTATGGAATCAGTACATCTAATGATTTGGAAATTTAAACTTCATAATCTGCTGCTATTGATAAAATTTGATAATCATGAAGGGTTATCAAATGGAAGTTCATGCACTGGCTTGAAACTTGGAATATTGCATTCATTAAGTGTTTCAGTATCGTTGTGTGTTAACTTTGAGTTAAAATTTGTCTCTTTAAGAAAATGTATATCTATATATTCATACAGATTTAATTCTGAAAGCAGTAAATGTCGTTAAATGAATTAAGAATTTTAAATGAAGTAACTTAAAAGGAAAATCAAACTCTGAAGTGTTAATCTGATGTAATGTTGTATCGATTGAGCATTTCTAATCCATACAGCAGCAAATATTTTTAATGTATGAAGAACTGTTCTTGCACAGGAGCATCATGTAAGTTGGAATCGCACCTCATTGCATTAATGTGGTAATTTATGTAAAATGTTTTTCAAAGTACAGGTGATGATAAAATAAAATGTCCTATTCATTTCAATCGCCTATTACAAACGATAAAGTAAAACTTTGTATTCAATTGTTTAGCTAATCGTAAATAATAAAGCAAAATTATATGTCAAATTTACTCATCTATTACAAATGACAAAAATAAAAATTTGTTGTCTAATTAAGTTGTCTTTCGATGTACATTAAAAATCTATTAATTTAATCACTAGTTACAAATAAAAAATAAAATATGATATATAAATCGATCCCCCATTAGAAATGATAAAATAAAAATTTCTACGTCCAAATCAATCGCCTATATAACTAATAAAGATAGCAGATAATACAGGTCTACATGTAGTGAATCAAAGTAATATTTGCATAAGCTTCCTATTATCATAAACTCTCATTTTAAAAAGTTGCAAACTATA
Organism: Stegodyphus mimosarum; assembly: GCA_000611955.2. Lineage (NCBI taxonomy): Eukaryota > Metazoa > Arthropoda > Arachnida > Araneae > Eresidae > Stegodyphus > Stegodyphus mimosarum. The sequence goes on along the minus strand of KK118602.1, from coordinate 68,145 downwards.
TAAATAGAGATACTGGATAATTAAATTTTAGAGATATACATTTACCTATTTTATCGTCACATGCAGGAAATTGTGCCTCTCTAGCAATAACTGATGTCATGAATAACATAGTTCCTTTCGAAGCCACTCCACATGCCAATATAATGCAAAATGTGGATAGGTAAACTACTGCTTTGAATACTTTCATTGCTTTCTGAAAGAATGTATTCTCTTTTCTATCATCATCTTCCACCGCTGATTCATCATTGATATCCCAGGGTCGAAGATCTTCGTCCTGCAGATGCTCCCTGCAAAATACGTACAGTAGTTTGCTTAAAAATGTTGCCAGTTATGAAAACGCCCAAAAGAGTTAGTTTAAAAGTCTGAATTTCAACTGCATATTATTAAAAGTTTTGAAAGGTATAAACAGTTAAAATTGACGGATTATTGAAATAAAATGTTATTTTTTGAAAATGCCTTACCGATCAACTGGTGGAAGCGTAATGGGGGTGGAATACTTGATTTATAGAATTGTTTAAATTTTACATGGAATTCTTGCCTCGTTCATGAGTTATGTAGTTATGCATTCAACGTAACGCTAGGTGTAGAAAGTAGTTTGAAATATAAAATAGCAACTCTGGAAAAAAAAGAGATGATCATGCGGTGTGAATACATATTTTCTTGTATATCTTTCAGTCGTAAACACAGTCATGAAAGACTTTGATATCCAGATGTATTCAGACTGAGATAAACTTATATGTTTTTCAATAAGTTGGACAAAAGCATTAAAGGTACTTACTTAGGTTGTAATGTCTAGTTACTTAACCTTCAGATTAACAGCTGAAGTAGGTACAAGAACCAGACAGGAGAAGGGTTAAACGAACCCTTTATTAAAATCTTTAAAAATTCACAGTGCGTGGACTTGATGCTAACAGATAACACCTCGCTCGAGGGGTAACTCGAGTAACAAATGAACTTCAAATTCAAACATATTAACACAACAGTAGAATTTTCCCTAGGGCTCAGATAATCCTGTTACCTAAAACCGCGAAGTCTCGTGACAGCAAAATAAAAGCAGTTACGCCACTTTAACCAGCAATAAATACAGAAACAGAAGCTCACGTTACAAAGGTACAGTGCTTGCCCACTCTTTTCTAACTTTCCCTTCTAGAGCTCAGTATTTAAACCTTTTCTCCTAAAACAGAATTTGCATTCCTTCAAGCGCGCTACCAAATTTAAATATTCTGACATTGATAATTAGAGGAATAAAGGCTTATAGGAAATAAAGCATAAAACTTAACTGGTTCGTGAAAATAAATATAAATTTCTATAACGTATTGACGCCACCACCGTAGTAGAAAACGCCAAATTTTCAGAATGGGCCAAACTCTGGCAGCCATGAGCATACCATTTTTCCGCAAACATGCTCATAACAATCCTTCAGTCAAGCAACGTCGCCATTTTCGTGTGCGTTTTTTTTTAAAGTCCAAGTTTCAACAGTTTTTATAAACAAATCGTGATATTTATGGTCTTAAACTTAGCTTTAAAATATGAAGTTGTGGAATTTGTCAGCAATGGAAGAAACTGCGATAACTGGTAAGACCCGCGTAACGCTAGAGGGCGCTGAGAGCGTCATTAGGTGTACAGTGCGAACGAAGATGTGACGCAATAAGGATGTGAAATTCAAAGATTGTCAAGTGATTATTATTTAATTAAATCTATTTATACTTATTGACTGTTTATCATTGAAATTTATATGATAATATGATTGCTGAACCTCTACACTATCTAACCATTGGAATTACCACTGAAATTTGATCCACTGATGCGCATTTGGTTCATCGGCCACAGAATACCAGGTAAGAGAATTTTATTGAATTATTGAAACTGAATTATACCTGGATAGAAATTAAATATGGCTGAAAATCTGTCAAAGTTGAAGAAGAAACGCACTTCCATGCGTTCTATGTTGACGAGATTAATTAACAAAATAGAAATAGCGATCAGCAACGAAAACGAAACAGTTGATCAGTTCGAAGCATTTTTGGAACAATTAATCGGAAAAGAAACTGACTTAAATTCTTTAAATGATGAAATAGAAAACCTTTTGAGCGTCGAGACAATATCTGAAGATATAGAAGCTTCAGAAGAAATCAAAGAAAAAATAATTTTTTGGAAATCGAAACTTCATTCTAAAATAAAGAAGTTGAATTCTGATTCTATCCAAGTTGATACAGTTTCACAAAACATTCAATTGATTAATAATGAAACTGAAAATACAAACATAAAATTGCCTAAATTACATATTAGTAAATATTATGGTAATTATTCTGCTTGGTTAGATTTTTACAATTTATTTGAAAGCTCTGTTCATAATAATCCTAAATTAAGCAAAGTTGATAAATTTAATTATTTGAAATCGTATCTCGGTGGTACCGCGGCAGCATGTATTAGCGGATTTGCTTTAAGTGAGGAAAATTATGATAAAGCACTTGATTTATTGAAAGAAAGATTCGGAAATAAAAATATTTTGATTAACACTCATTTGAGTGTTTTGCTGAATTTAACTCCGGTTAAAAATCCTAACGATGTTATAAGTTTACGAAATTTATATGATAACGCGGAAACTCAGATCAGAAGCTTAGATTCTTTAGGAATTACAGGTGAATCTTACAAAAACTTATTAACACCAATTTTAATGAAATTAATTCCTTCAGAATTTGTTTTAGAATTTAATCGAATTCAAGGCGACAAGGAATTTGATTTAAAAACTCTTTTGCAATTCATTAATAAAGAAATACGAAGCCGCGAGAGATCCTTTCCAATTAATAATTATAAATCATCGTATCAGCGAATGCACTTATTTCCCCCGCAAGAGAAAATAAAAAGTAAAAATTCTACTCCTGGTAGACATAACTCTTCAAGACCTCTACATAAGAGGGAGAATTCTTTCTCCTCCCCACACACACATGAATTCATGGCGTCAGTCGAAAATGTAATGTGTTTATTTTGTAGCAAGAGTCATACGTCAGAATCGTGCTCTACATTTGATGTAAATCAAAAAAAGGATATATTAAAGAAACAAGGTCGTTGTTTCTTATGCTTGACGCCAAAGCACAGAGCTGCAGAATGTTTAAAAAAGGAACTGTGTCCTAGCTGCAATAAACCTCACCATGTCTCAATTTGTTTTCGAAATCAAAATAATCCACACATTATTTCTCCAAAGGGAGAAACCGATAATGCCGTATCGGCGAATATCGTATCGGCAAAAGGGAATACTATGTTACAAACATGTTCAGCCTTAATTGATAATGAAAAAGAGCAGGAAATTGTTAGAATTTTCCTGGACAATGGTTCACACCGGTCCTTTGTTTTGTCAGCTATTTCCAAAAGGTTTAACTTTCCAGTTGTTAGGAAGGAGAGCCTTTCCATTTGCACATTTGGTGCTAAAGAAACGGAAACAAAATCATTTAATGTAGTTAAACTTAAATTAAAGAATAGAGATGATTCAAATTTATGCATAGAAATTGAAGCACTGGAGACAGAACATATTTCGGGTACACATTTACCGACTCCTGATAAAAATATTGAGAAACAATTTAGACGTTTAAAAAATGTACAACTTGCGGACTGTTATGAATTTAACAATAAAGAAATATCAATACTAATAGGTGCAGATTACTATTATAATATTGTCACTGGTCGAATTTCACGCTTAAACAAAACCCTCGTTGCAGTTGAAACAATATTCGGGTGGTGTTTGCAAGGCCAAAACACGAACTTAAATGACACGTTTGCAATGAGTGTTTTGGTAAACGAATCCAATATTTCTGATCAACTGAAGAAATTTTGGGATTTAGGAAATCTGGGTATCGAGGCAGAAGTAGCTGACATAGAAGCCACTGAGAAAGATATAATGAGTGAATTTGAATCCGGAATAACATATCAAAATAAGCGATACAAAGTGAAATTGCCCTGGAAACCAAATATGAAGACATTATTAGGAAATAACGAACAGATAGCAATGAAAAGACTTTTGAGATTGAGATCATCTTTTAAAAATGACCCTTCCTTATTTTGTGAATATAGCACTGTTCTAAAGAATTATCTTTCGGAGAATATTATTGAACCTGTCCCAGTTGATGAAGTAAATTTACACCAAAATACATTTTATCTACCACATCGAGCTGTAATACGTACGGATAAGACTACAAGTAAATTACGCATTGTTTTTGATGCTTCGGCGCATGCGAAAGGTCAGTTATCTTTGAACGATTGCTTATACACGGGACTTAATTTTATGCCAAACCTATTTCTTCTTTTGGTCAGATTTAGAACGAATCCGATAGCATTTGTTGCAGATATAAAGATGGCCTTTCTTCAGATCGAAATAGATGAAACTGAACGAAACTACACCAGATTCTTCTGGGAAAAAGATCCAGGAGCTGAAGAGGAAAACAGGAAATTGGAAATTTTTCGGATGACAAGGGTGTTATTTGGAGTGAAATCTAGCCCGTTCCTCCTTGCAGCCACAATCAAACATCACTTGAAAAGGTACCTAGATATATTGCCTCTGACTTCTAAACATCTTAATGAATCATTGTATGTTGACGATTTTATTTGTGGGCAAGTCACTGTTCAACAGGCTCTAAAGACTTGTAAGGAAAGTGTAGACATTCTGAAAGAGGCAAGCATGGACCTTCGAAAGTGGAGAACCAATTCTCCTGAGCTAAGTAAAGAATTAAAGAATTTAAACTTCAATGTAGATCAGGGTGAAGAGTCTCTAGATACAAAGTTGATAGCTTCAAAGGTATTGGGAATTGGTTGGGATGAACAAACTGACACGTTTTATTTTGATACCAGAAATCTGGAAACGTTTCTTTTAAAAGGAACTAACACAAAAAGACATTTACTACAAGCGGTAGGTCGACTTTTCGATCCAGTAGGTTTTATAGGACCATATACTATTAGAGCTAAATACTTGATACAAGAAATTTGGTGTTTAGGATTAGACTGGGATGAAAAATTGCCCAAACAGTTGGAAATTTCTTGGAATAAATGGTGCGATGAGATCCAAGATGTAAAGGAAATAATTATTCCCCGATATTATTTTCAAAGGTCTTTGCCTAGTCATGCAATCACAATTCAATTACACTGTTTTTCAGATGCATCTAAGAAAGCTTATGGTACTGTTGCATACTTACGCATAGAATTAAAAAATGGAAATATCATTTCTAGTTTTGTAGCATCAAAGGGCAGGGTAGCTCCGTTAAAAACCCTTTCGATTCCTAGATTGGAGCTCATGGGTGCACTTTTGTCTTCAAGATTGAGCAATAAAATTTTAACTGCACTAAGTTTTCCAGTTACTCGATATTTTTGGACAGATTCCTCAATAGCTTATTACTGGATCAAAGGTGATCCAAATAGACATAAGGTGTTCGTGAAGAATAGAATAAAAGAAATACAAAAATACAGCAATCCAAAAGAATGGCATCATTGTATGGGAAAGAATAATCCCGCCGATTTCATTTCTAGGGGTTTATCCTTAGGCGAGCTCAAGGGTAATCACCTTTGGTGGCATGGACCCTGCTGGTTGACAATGAATAACACAGCATGGCCATCCTCCTTAGAATCGATGGAAGAAACCAAAATAGATGTCGATAAGTTAGAGTTTAAGAAGGCAGTTGTTGTAAATGCAACTGTTGAAAATAGCCAAACTGAAAATGATTTGATCACAAGATACTCCTCATTCAGTAAATTAATTAGAATAACTGCTTTATGTCTGAGATTTATAAATAACTGTAAAGCGAACCCAAAGTTAAGAACAGGCTTCATATGTGCTTCTGAATTAAGGCATGCTACTGAAGTTTTAGTAAAACTCGTACAGTCAACTGAATTTCGAAGGGAAATAAAGTGCTTGAAAAACGGGCAATCTATTCCAAAAAATAGTAGAATCTCATCTCTAGACGTATTTCTTGACAAAAATGAGGTACTGAGAGTAGGAGGAAGACTTCAGTATTCTAGGCTTTCTGAATTTCAGAAACATCAGATACTTTTGCCAAAGGCTCATCATTTCACTAATTTAGTTATTGAATTTTATCATAGAAAATCCTTGCATTCTGGTGTACAGACTACATTATTTTTAATAAGACAGTCATATTGGATACCGTCTGGTCAAGATCGAGTTAGAAGAGTAATAAATAAGTGCATCACTTGCTTTAGAACGAAGAATCAAACCGTAAGTCAGATGATGGGTAATCTACCTAGGGACAGAGTCGTACCTTCTAGACCTTTCGAGAAGGTCGGATTGGATTTTGCAGGACCTATAATTACGAAACCTAATTTGAAAAGGTCAAAGGTGACTTTAAAGTCTTATATTGCATTATTTATCTGTTTTTGCACTAAGGCAGTGCACTTAGAAGTCGTTTCTGATTTAACAACAGAAGCTTTTCTAGCCTGTTTACGACGATTTATTGCCAAAAGATCCAAACCAGCCGTCATCTGGAGCGACAACGCCACGAATTTCAAAGGTGCAAGAAATATTCTTAATGCATATAATGAAATTTGCAAATCTAACGCAATTCAAGGATTTAGTGCAGAAGAAGGCATCCAATGGAAATTTATTCCTCCTGCTTCTCCACACTTTGCCGGACTGTGGGAAGCAAACATAAAATCAGTGAAACGGATTTTGTTAAAGGTAGCAAAATCAGCTGTCATGAATTTTGAAGAGTTAACTACTTTAGTTACTCAGATAGAAGCAGTTCTGAATTCCCGCCCATTATCACCGCTTTCTTCCGATCCGAATGACTTACAGCCTTTAACTCCGGGACATTTTTTGACAGGAAATGCTATGTTATCCTTTCCTGAACCACATACTGCTCCCGATTCTCTTTCTTTTCATTCCAGGTGGGAACTAGTTCAGAGACTCCAAGCTAAATTTTGGAACCGGTGGCATTCAGAGTATCTAAATCAACTCCAGAATCGTGTTAAATGGAGCATTTCGCAGCCGAACATACAGATTGGTCAACTAGTACTGCTAAAGGACTCCAACTCCAATCCTTTGCATTGGCCATTGTGTCGCATCCAACAAGTGTATCCTGGTGCTGATGGTCTGGTCAGAGTAGTTGAAGTTAAGACGTCTGCAGGTGTTCTTCGGCGAGCCATCAACAAAGTTATTCCCCTACCATTTAAAGACTGATATATGAGCTTGAAAAACTTTTATTTTATATTTTAATAATTTACCAATTTAATACTTAGTTAGTCTAATTTTATTATCTTTAAAATTTATTTGAATATCTGAAAATTAATTTGTAAACTCCATGAGAGTTTAAGCGGGGAGAATGGTAAGACCCGCGTAACGCTAGAGGGCGCTGAGAGCGTCATTAGGTGTACATTGCGAACGAAGATGTGACGCAGTAAGGATGTGAAATTCAAAGATTGTCAAGTGATTATTATTTAATTAAATCTATTTATATTTATTGACTGTTTATCATTGAAATTTATATGATAATATGATTGCTGAACCTCTACACTATCTAACCATTGGAATTACCACTGAAATTTGATCCACTGATGCGCAATAACATTTCTGCAGGAGTGCAGAATTTCGCTAAAAAATTTCTAAAGGGAACAATGAGAAAATGCGATTCCCAGACAACCGCTGTTGCCAAGGGTTGCACGAAGCCGAGCCTGGGCAATTCTCTCATGTTTTTTAAGCGAAAAATATCGTTATTTACTTCGGAAGAAGAATAATGCAAAAAAATTACTGAAAGATTTGAAAAAGAGTGTAATTGTTTAAATTTTTTTTATGTGTATCACGTAATCCTTTTTTAATAATTCAAATAACATTTTCATTTCGTATGTGAAAATGTTTACCAACTGATGGTAAATATCTATAATTTAGAAATATTTTTATTAAAAAAAGAGGGGTTGCGAAAACTACAACTTGCACACGATAAATAACTTTTACTTTTCCATCTGTAAAAAGACTCCAAATCATGCCAAAGGCGATAGTGTCAATACTTGAGAAATCTGCTTTAAAACCATTTCAACTTAGCATGAAAAGTAAGTTTGTTTTGCAAGGTTAGGTTACTTGAATTATAGCAAAACACATGATATATTACAAGACATTATAATTTCATAATTTGAGAATAAAAAAATGATAAAACATGAAAATAATACATTGTAAATTCATTATGAAATGCCTCTATAAAAAGTACAACGTTTCAATTCGACTTCACTCAGAACCCAACCGCGAATTAAAAATTTAAGGACATTTTAATCGTAACAATGACTGCAGATTTGTGTTTTGGCTTTGTGCCAGCGATATACGATTTTTAACGCAATGGAATCTAACTAAATACCACTCGCCTGCAATAAAGCTGTCCAGCACCATTTTCATAAGATTATACAAATGAGTTTTTTATGACTTATTATATATCATGATTTCCAGTTCATTGTGATTTAATCAAAACCTATTACATTTGATAACACGTTTTTAACAGGATTAGGATTCAAATTTTCAGAGAAAAAAGCATTATGACTTCCAAAATGATGTAATCTATAATCATCTCACGATAAAATGTTTTGATAAAATCGCTATAAAAATAGCAAGTGTAAAATTTTATGAATCTAAAACTTAGAGATTTTGAATTCCCTTTTAAGATGTATAGACACAGTTTTAACAATTTTTAAGAAACATTCTTTAAAAAAAATATATAATTTTTTTCATTCACAATGTGGAAGGGAAGGGTAATAGCTTGGTCAACCACCATCCATATATGAATACAGATGAAAAAGAAAATGAAAAGTCGTATAGATGAAAAGGTGCTTTAATCTCAAAAACGTTTAAAAATATTTTTCTGTGATTAATCTACATCTAGGTATGATAATTCATAAAAAGATAAAAGATTTTTATGATTTATAAACATACTTTTATTGCTAAAAATTGAAGTGTGCATACAGAAAACATATGAAGAAATACGTTAATTGCCTTACCCATCTTCAGTTGGAGAAGCTTCACGCTGCACTGGCAAATCGACAACTGCAAGTGTATCCGTGCAAGCTGCCATCAGATATACTATGATGCTACCTCAAAGTAACCATAATCAAAAAGAAATGAACCTAGAAGGAAAAACAAAGTTCTCAATGCTCAGTTTTGAAACTCACGAATCAATATCAGCTTAAAACTCTATACATTATTTAATCAAATATTTCGTGTATCTGATGCACCTGATAAGAGATGAATGTATGATGCAATACATACAGCTGCATAGGAGGCAGTAGACAAATAAACCGAGAAATACCTATAGAATCATTTGATGACGTAATATAGGTGATAAATTTAGTGGTTTACGATGATTATTTATTTAGTTTAGTTTTGCATACCACACAGATTAAAGATACATATTGATTTATCTCCACACTAAAAACACAACAGGGTGCTGAATCTATAGGCTTGTGCAGAAGGTTAATAAAACCTCGTAATAAAAAGGCTAGATGAAGATTATTATATAGTGAAACCACGGTTTACAAATTTAATTCGTTCTTGAAGACCATTCGTCAACCAAACTGTTTACAAACTGAAACAATTTTCCCATACGAAATAATGTTAAATGGATCAATTTGTTCCTGAACCACAGACGACTGTTTATTTAAACTTTGTAACAGTATTTTGTGCTTACATTTATAACCCGAAATGGATGTAAATCATTAAAATTCTAACTTAAACTTGCAATAACCCTTCATTCTTTGTTTTAATTTTGGTAGTTCCATTTCCAATTCTAAAAACAGTAATTGCTTTAATAAAGTTTTTAGACTGCGTCATTTCCAGATTAATCCATCTAACGCTGATGACGTACATGGTTTTACGAACTCAAAAGAGCAATAACAATTTCAGAGCGCTATTAATCATTCAAACGTTTTCGAAATTAAAGCTAACCCATTTTGGGCTAAAAGGAATTTTATTTAAGTCCCGTCTGCTTGTTATTAAATCTGCCTCGGCTGCCAAGTTTGTTCTCCATTATGGATCATCATCTACGCAATCAGCTTTTCTAGACATTATTACACATACACACGCACCGCACACACATATATATATATATATATTCGCAAAACCATACTTTTAATTAACAAGTAATAATGTAGAAGCTATGGTACATTCGAAACCTCTAAAATCCTATTTGTAAAAGCAGATAAACCTTAAAATACTATCGTTCACGTTTTAACTTACTAAAGAAAACTATATATATATATATATATACATGTAGTATTTTCATTGCGTAGAAGAAGACAAAAAACTTTTAACAGCTTTCGATATTGCGTAGATGGCTTAGAAGACCGTAGGGTCTTGAGGGTAGGACAGAGAGCAGAAGCATGATGACGCATTTAACACAACTGAGCTGGAAGGACCGCAATCTTTATTTTTTACTTTTATCAAATCTTCCTTTTTGCAAACAAGATATTGCTTAACTATGGTAGAATACAATACGTTCCATATTAAAATACAGCGTCATCTTAGATAAATAAGCAGCAGCGTGGAAAAGTAACGTGTTGCCAACAGGAAAGCATAAGAAAAAGAGAGCGCTGCAATTAAAAGGAAGAAGGGAGGACGTCGATAGTTTCAGTTTGAGTTAGAGAAATTTTTGGTTTAGAGTTTAGTGATTGGGCAAGAGGTATCTGCATCAAACGTTACGTAACATAGAAAGATCTTGAATTTGGGAGAGCAAACGAATTTAGGGGGAGAGCACCAAATCTGGAATGTTAATTTTGAGATCACCAATTATTCTTACAGCAGCTATCATATTTTGTTATATCTTGCACAATATATGTATTATATATATGTGTCTCTGTGTGTGTGTGTGTGAAATAAGCTTATTCCTCCTGAAGAGTCAGTATTGTTTCGCTATCTTTTCAATTGTTAATGTTAGGTAAGTTTTTTTGTATGGATATAATTATTATTAGCAATTTTTGAATCTTAGTCTTATGCACATCCACTGCTTTGTAGAGCAGTTTTTCCATCTGTTGCTTTTCCTTTTACTATTTCAAGTGCATTTAAAAAGAATTTTCTAAAACATTTTTAAGATTTTTTTTCAAGAATTTTTAATTCTAATGTTATATTGCTTTTAAATATTACTTAATTATGGCTTTGTAAATTGGAATTTATGTAGACTTCAAATTATAATTCTTCGTTTTCTTTACTGGTTTTCTTAATTTTTCTTTGATAGAAATTGTAATAGGAGTATTCCCATTTCATTCATATGATTATATATGTGTATATATGTAGAGTTTTTGATACGCAGTTAGATAGATGGATGTTTAGCAGCTTTTGATAGTCGAGAAAGACGGGAAGATGACTCTGATGCAAATGAATTTGAAGAAGCCCCAGTCTTTATTTTCACGCATACCAAATCATTTCATAGTGGATAGAATATTTCTAGATCATAAGCAATTACAATAATTTCATATACACTGGCTTTTTTTAAGGTATGATGGGGGCATTTTAACAACGCAAAGCAGTGCGGTCTTGGCAGAGCAGAAATTAGGGAAAGGAAGATGACGTAATTACTTGCTAGCGTTACCGAGTATATGCAGAAAGTACTCCGAACTATGATTGGTTAATTTTAGATTGTTATGTAACATGGAAAGATCTCAAATTTGGGAGAACATCAAATCTAGTATAGTTAATTTTGACGCCGCCAATTATTTCTTAAAGAATCCATCGTATTTTGTTATATCTTACATTATATATATTATAATATGTATATATTATACACATATATATATATTCAATACTACATTATTAATTATATATATACGCACATTATATATGTATGTATCGCAATCTCTCTCTCTTATATATATATGTACATAAATACAACATTAAACATGTAAAGTAGACGAAAATTTAACATTATTGTTATTTATTAACATTATTAAAATTTAATATTATAATGGAGACGACAGAAGTTATATAAAAAACATCAGGTGTCTTTAGGCGCCATCTTGAACGCTACCCTTCACTTTTCATCCTGTCTCCGAGAATTACCATGACATTTCTCTCTCTGCATCGTTTTATGCAGCATTAAATGATGACAGCCGGGAAAAAAACCCTGCAAATATGCAAGTTAGGACCGGCATATAGTATATCCTAGAACCAAGGCGCATCGTCATTTATCTTTCCTTCGTCTTTAAGCTTCACTCTACTTGAGACTCACTGAGGTTCGGTATCACTTAAAATTTGTTCAACATGATTTCTTGTTGCCTACATTTAAAAATATTTCCGAAGTTAGATACTGCATTTTCATTGAAAATGCTTTTATTCTAGCTCGCTATGCTTTATAAGGTGATATTGTTACGTGAAAAATTTGTATCTTATCCTATTTTGCCAAAATTATCGGAGAACTAGAATAATTTATTTCTTATTAATTTTCTAGCACATTGTTTTGCTTACAAACACAACATCATACATAAAAAAATTGCGTGTCGAAGTGTTCAAAGTCTGCAACCAATATAGTCATAATTTAATCCAGGCCGAAGTCATGGCCCTGTAATCATTTGCTACCAGGCTGTGTTAATGAGAGGTAAGCAACAGAAAATATTACAGTGTTGTTTCTAGAAACAGTCAGTGTTAATTACGTTGCCGACGTAAGTGTTCGTATCTCGAGACACCGTTCGTCATCCGAGGCGTTTTTTATTTAGGCAATTTGTTCATGAACCAAACTGTTCCTGAACCGATGTTTCACTGCATTTCAAAGGAGCAGAAAGCTAATATTATGCACCTACAATTTTTAATTCCATTAAATAAACATTAAAATTTTATTTTATATGTAGTTTTAGCATTTTAAGCAATAAAAGCATAAAAAATCTGTAAATAATTCGAAGGTAAGTTGCATATAATTACGAAGAAGGAGAATAGAATTCTGAAATAATAAAACTGTAGATATCAAACGCCTTCCTCATCTCTACGTTTCGCAAATATTGTGTAATCAGACAGTTGGGAGTGCTTTGTAAAAAAAGTAGGGATATACCATCTTTATGAAACTCGTGCTCAAAAACCACATCTTAATAAAACACCTCATCCACATAAGAAAATACGTTGTCAAATTTGACAATAAGAAAGCCTTAAGCACAATGTTCTGACAAAAAGACAGTATAAGGAGTCTTAGCATTAACCCGTGCGCACTCTTGTGATGTAAAACGTAGCAAAAAAAATTAGCGATTAAAATTTTTTCTTTTTTCATTTTACAATATTTTTTCATTCTTTTAGTATGTCTATTAAAACGCTCTTCGTGACTTTTAAGGATAGATTTTTCAATAAATAAGTCATATTTTTAAGAAAAATTTTTAAAAACATTTTTGCACGCGGAAACTTTGGAAGAAACATAATTTCCTTAACACATTCACATTTTTGTTTTCAAGATACTGCAAAATCCATTCTTAGTTCCAGTAAATAAATCATAATAAACCTTCAGTAAAATATTTAACTATTCTAAATATGTTTATGTACGTTATAGCTCCTTACGTAAAAGGATTTATAGAAAATATAAATCGTAAAAGTGCGTTTTAAAGAACATAAATATTCGAAATATTTATAAAAACATTACATACTTCTTAAATAATTTTTTAAAATTTTAATATATATATATATATATATATATTAAAAAAAGAGATTTTACAATATTGCTTATGTGGAACGCAGACGGTTCAATCCGTAATGAACAGCGAGAATTTTGATGTCGTAGAAATGTTGATGCATAACAAATAGGAGACTGGCAGTAAATCTTCATTTTATTTCAGTAAACATGTGGCGGCCACAAACAAGTTGGGACATAATTTGTGCCTATTTTAAGAGGTTTACATTTTTGATAACTTTACAGAAAGAAGCAAGCAGCAGCTGGCCGAAGAGTAGCGAGCGACTGCATTACGTTCGGAATGAAATCATAATTCAGACTGGTTCTCAACGCATTTTGATTGGATAATTAATACTGCTGTAAAATTATTATTGGCTGTTTTAGTTCCATTTATCATCAGAATTATACATATATATATATGCGTGTGTGTGTAAAAGATGAATGATAATTTAAATTCGCAATATAAATTAATTTCTCCTCTGTATTCTAAAAATAGTAAACTGTATTTGCATTGCGCCATTTCGAAACCAATCCGTGACACATGACTTTTACATAATTCTGATGATGTAAATGGAACTAAAACAGTCAATAATAATTATATACATATATATAATTATAAAACAATTTTAAAAAAATATAAACAGGCCTAGTATTTTCGCGCATTGAGCTGCTGAAAAATTATCATTAAAGACATAAAGTAAGAAATATAGAACTAATTTTTCACAAAGACAAAACTGAAATTCATAATAAATAAATTTCAAAAAATTCATTAAATGTTACAAAGAATGTTAAAAATGTTAAACCAAAACGTTTCAAACAAGCAATTCCCCAATTCAATAAATTAATGAAATTTAAAGAAAAATAAACAAAAACAGAAGAGGAATTCAACCAACTTCAATGACACTTCGTCAGCGGGAGGAACACAAACAGAAATCAATTGAAATCTCTCTTCTGCAAAAATCCTTGCTTTTCTGTATCCAGAATTAGCCGATGAACCATTTTGATGTATTTTAATTATAATAGTTCATCCGAAAATTCTGGGCCTTCCCCAAAGCAAGGAAAAAACAAAGTAAATTCTATTTAGAATCTTGAACTTTAAATAAAGAAAAGTCTGTTTTATTTAAAGAATTGAAAACAAAATGTAAAAAAATAAAATACTTCAGTAGCTCTAAATGTTTTACTTTATATTTTATATATATATAACGTTATATATATATATATAACGATTTTGAACTGAGAAGATGCTGACAATTTCAATCAAGGTTGAGGTTGTTAATTGTCGTAGAGTTACGACACATAAATAGGTAGTTGCAATAAACTAGTCGTCGTGACGATTCAATATAGTTTATTTTGGGACAAAAGAACTCTTGAATAGCAAATTACCATTACGAATCACGCATCACAGATCTCGCAATCTGCACCATTCTTAATCATCTTTTTCATATTACTGTTCATTAAGAGAGGCGG
>KK118602.1:0-53053 GCA_000611955.2 Stegodyphus mimosarum | reverse complement strand
GGAATGTAAAGCATTCAATAAAGGAAGCCTGGAGAAAAGTCGAGAGTTTATTATTTCCAATGTTAGTTCCGATTTAGAATTATCGGGAACAGATTGGCTAAAGCGTTTACGTAAACATCTGCATTCAACGCTGTTTTGCAATATCATTTGATATGGATTGATATGGAAATGACTCGGTTAGCAGAGATTTGTTATACTACATTTAAGGCAGAAAGCGGAAAATAGTGAAATTAAAATTGAGAGTTAAATATATATATCGCTAAACAGTACCTGTTACTGTTCAATGGTATAACATAAACAGCAGTTATAAACTTTTAAAATCAACTTTTCTAGCTAGAATTGGAGGAGAAGTCATAAAATGCAAATGCCATTTTTTAAACTGTTTGATTTTGTAAAATATTCTCGAAGCACTTTTAAATGTATATATCATTTATAAAACATTTATAATCAATATAAATTAATTAATCAATAATAATTTGTTTAATGATTTTTTTAAAAAAAGGTGTAACTTAAAATTTAAACAAAGATTAAAGCTTTTTATGCAAAATCCCATTTTAAAGTTGTCATGCAGCGTATGTGATTACTTCTGTTTGGTTAGCCAGTTGCTCTCATTTATAAATTGCCTATTTTGATTAATAGACAAAATATAAATCTGAACGACAGTGGCATATTTCCAAAGTTATGCAACAAGAAGCATGCATTATCTTATTCTTAAAAACTGTAGAATATATGTATTCTCAACAAAAACACTTTTATTGAAACTCGCGCTTTTCTAAAATTTGCTCTATTGAAAATGTGTTCACTCAAGAATCTCCAGGCTAATTAATATAGACACTTAACAGTCGATATGACATTTAGAGGGATCGATGAAAGTAGTAAATTAAAAATTACTAACGTAATAAATAAGTAATTAATTTTAATGATTTTACTTGATATTGAAGCTTAGAACTTTTTAAAAGATGTTATCTTAATTTACTTTTGGACGAACATATATGTTGCCTAAAAATACCTCAAAACTCTAAAGTGTTTACTTTTTAAATTACTTAAATTTGCTTGCGTTCCAAAACTTAGTTGAAACTGGTTTTAACCATATTAATTTCATCCCAACAAAACGGAAAAATACGTTAGATGTAAAATTTCATGGAGATTTCAGGTTGAGGCTCATTGATCTTGAGCTAAACATATTAGCAAAAGTCACAGGTATGTCTGTCACATTAAAAATGTCAGTCAGATTTCCTAATTTAATAAAATTTTTAATGTTAGAGAATCCTATGTTAGTTAAAGGCATTACAGCATGAAAGTCGATGACATCATTACCTCTCTTTGTGAATTGTAATAATACTTTTGTTTTGAACTATGCTAATAAATAAGATATTATGGAAAATATCAAACTGTGCTCTAGATGTAGTGCAAAGTAGCAAAGTTTACATAAGACATAGCATAAAAATTGGTCTTCAAACTTTGTCAATTTAGAAAAACCTGAAACTGTAATTTTCCTTTGTAGACTACTTAAAAACTGCCATTTTATATAGTGGAACTTTTACCATCTTCAGAAAGGTAAATGTTAAAAAAGCACTGAAAATATATAAATGATATGTAGTATTTGATGAAGAAAATGGGAAGGAAAACAATCTTTTATTACAATTTTACACATAGAAACAAATTTAATTCTTATTTTTCTTAACAATAGGAAAAAACATAGTTTAATTGATTATATTAGATGATTAGTTTCCACTGTCTCCGTGGTGTTAAAAAGTTCTTGCGAGTTATATTTTTGACTTGCAGAACCTCAAAATGAGTTAGTTAAAAGTTCCTATGGAACACAGTTTGAAGACCACTGATATAAAACATCCTCGTGGAGTAAGGTACAGTGAAAATCTTCAAATTATGGACAAAATATAAAGCAAAGTATCTAGCAATTTATTTTGTGCTTAGTTTGTTCCCAAATTATCTTCTTTAGAATGGGAAAAATACTAAGCACTGAGTTATTCAACTTTTTTATCAACTGTGCTAAAATGTATGGAGTATATGCTATTGGGCTGCCGTTGCATCTATGATTTAGAATCAATAAAAAATTTAAATCATCATTTTGCATTTTTCATTGCAAAAACACATCAGCTCATTTATGCTTGTCAAACTATCAAGCAAATGCTTATAATTTTGCTTCTTCTCTTTCCTTTGCTCTTCTTTTTGTTCAATCTACAATCAGGTGACGCTTTAAAAATTACTTATTAAGGAAACAAATATGATGTAAAAAAGTACTCACTTTAGTTTTTCAGAACAACAGAATTACTTCTGATGTTGCTTCTCAAAACTGCTTGCAGGAAACGCCTCTGAAAATTAAATGCTCTCATTTTCAAAGCCTTCGCTGCTTTGAAGTAGCTTCGGATAACCTCACTTAAAACTGAAGTCGTCTAGTGCTGTTTTTCATAATAGTAGCGATTTATTCTACTTTCATTTTGAACTGATAATAAATGCGGAAAGATTATGTGCATTTTATCAGCTGAAGGAATTTATTTACTTCGTCGCAGATGAAAAGCTAATTTTTTGATTTCCTATTGAAATATAGATTGCGAGGAATGGATTAAAGAGTCCATCTACTTTACTATGTGCTCGTGTTTTATTCTGCTAACTGAAACTCGATTCAAATTTAGCTTATTCTAACCACGACCTCTTGACTCCTACAGCGTAACATATTATAGTGTGATTCAGAAGTTCTGAAATTCTCATTTTAAGTATTATCAACAATACTCTTATACTTACGCGTAAATATGTTTTAGCTTCGCTCAAGCTTTGATGTGCATTGCAGAGCGAAGTACTATTACGAGTTTTGTACATATTTAAATAATTTTGGTGAAATTATATGTAAATTATAGTATCACTTGTATAAGGTAACATGAAAGGCCCTGTGAATGGCGGATGTCAAGGATCTGAAAAACACTTTAGTGCACGCCATGGAATTCCAAGCAGTTCAGCAAGCAACTCGTAGAGATCGCCGCCGAATCAGAGCTGCTCTAGTCCGGGAACCAGTAGATCACGTAACTGCTCGTCTAGATGATTTAACCAGACAACTGAATGTCTTAAAGCGAAATACGAGTAGCCACAAATCGATTCTAAGGTGCTGGAACTGCGGAGGTGAAGTCCACGTACGAAAGAACTACAGAACACCACAAGACATGGGAGGTAAGAATGCTCCCAATAAGAAGTTGGGAAACTAAATAGTCCCTATCTCGCGGGGAGGAGGTTACCAGCTACAGAGAAAACCTATTTTAAAGCGCTTCATATTTCTGCAATGAGTGACCGCTGTAATAGGCTCTTCATCATCACACATAAGTGGAGTTCCCTGTAATATAAACATTGAGAATGGAGACAATGTCAGCATCCGAAAAGATCAGAGACTGCGAAAGTATTTTCATTTGGACGCCAACCTGAGTCACCCTCCAGACTCTGCCCGCTCATAATACTGACATCGATGTAAAGTTCAACATTAACGTCACGTTTGGAAGTAACTGTCACACGGCAAATGTGACAAATATTACATATCCTTGCATACTAAAATTAGGCTTTCTAAGGGAATAAAATTTTTCTTGGACTTAAAAATAGGGAACTGCATTCTGCTTCTGAGGAAATAATCCTGTTCGGAACTAAAGCTAAAGGAGTTATATCCGTTCACCAAATAATACACTGGTGAAGGAAATTAAGAAAATTTTGATATTTGATCTACTATCTCCAGAACTACTAGACAGATTTTAATAAAATTTGGTGTGAACACAGGTTGATATAATGCAAACAAAATAAAAATTCAACAGTTATAACAGACACATGTTCGTGTGTAACACTCATGGGAGTCTGAAGGTCTGAAACAGAGGTTGCAGAAGACACAAAAGAAATGGGTTAATAGTGGGTTTGGTCCCCTCTTACAGCCATACAGGCATCGCAGCTTGATGTCATACTGGAAATAAGGCCGTTTATTAGTTCCTATGGCAATTGGTCCCACTCATTCAGAAACGCTGTTTTCAGTTCCTGGATGGTTCTTGGAGAGGGCTGCGAGTTGCAGTTGCC
The DNA here is from genome assembly GCA_000611955.2 of Stegodyphus mimosarum. NCBI lineage: Eukaryota > Metazoa > Arthropoda > Arachnida > Araneae > Eresidae > Stegodyphus > Stegodyphus mimosarum. The sequence continues at coordinate 48,991 of KK118602.1, read as the reverse complement.
TTCCTCAGAGTGTTTTAGACATGCAGTATAGGACTGAGGTCTGGAGACCTGGCTGTCCAATCCATCCGGCGAATATCCTTATTCTCGAGAAATTCGTCGACCAGAAGAGCTCTATATGGCCTCGTGTTATCGTCCTGTAAGATGAACTCGACCCCCACTGCATCCCCGAAAAAAACGAACATAGGGCTCCAAGACCTCATCCCTATACCTCACACCAGCCACAGAGCCTCTGTCAAAGACGTGGAGAGGTATGCGGCCATCCAACATGATGCCTGCTCAGACCATTACACAGCCACCACCATAATTGTTGATTTCGCGGACATTGGAGGGTAGGTAGCGTGTCCCTGGCTCTCTCCATATGAAAGTACGGGAGAATCGGTGTTCAGGATAAAACGGGACTCATCGGTCGCCCATTGCTCCGTACTGGAATCACTATGCTGCCTGCACCATGCTAATCGGACCCTCCTGTCCGTACACGTGAGGGGGAAGCAAACAGCCGGTCTTCTGGCAAACAACCCTCTCTCATTCAGTCTTTTGGAAACAGTAACCCTTGTTACACGGGTTCTTGTGGCTGCATACAAGTCCCAAGAGAGGTGAGAAGTTGTAGCCTCTCTGTTACGTCTCTCTAAAATGGACAAATACTGATTTTCTCAGGCCGTCGTGGCTCTTGGACGACATTGCCCAGGCTTTCTCTCGATTCATCCAGTATCCTGGAATTGTTTCCCTAGGTTACACACGGTGCTGGGCGTTAAATTAAAACTCTGCATATCTGGACTTACGACTGGCCTTCCTCTAGCCTCCCTACAATTCGAAACCTCATTCCATCGTCTAAACGTTGGTGGTTACTCATTTTTACTGTTTCGATGTTAATTTAACCGAATGCTACAAGATAACAGCAAGAAATTCGCCGAGGTGTGCTACCGAATGCAATTCGTCTTACCCTCCACGCGCTTATATAGCGTGTTTTTCTGCTGGCTACGCCTACACACATGTGTAAGCTTACGTATTTGGCGTACAAGATTTGCATTTTTATCTAGAAGCAGTGGTTTTTCTTTCAGTTCAGCTCTTTTCATGCAATGCGATAAAATATTCAAATTCTCTTAATTTATTTCACTAATATAGTTCAAGACAATATTAATGAACCAGCAGGAAGAGAATTTTTTCTATCTGTTTCTATATTTGAAAACAGACATTTTCAGTATGGTATAATGGAATATCCCAAGAATTGTAAGAACCCGAAAGGAGTACTTTCTAGTCTCTGCTCTATGGAGGGCCTCTAGGCCTCTGGGCCTCTATGGAGGGCCGTTATACCGGTGAGAGTTGCCAACGTAAATGAGAAAGTGAAGTCATTAGGAAAGGTGAAGCGGTTCCAGCATCAACGCCATCGACCTGCGTTAAACGAATGCAGTCTCTGTATGCTGTAAATCATGCAGTCTCTATATCTTCGGAGAGCCTACCTTCGGCGTGTTTCCAGAATTCGGGGTGCTGTAGAACATGTCATTCAAGACTTTCAAGATGTTTTGTCCCGCACATCTTCTGGCATAGCTAGAACTAGTTTGGAACAGCATAGAATTAATATGAGAAATCATCCCCCAATCAAGCAATATTTAAGACATTTACGGATTGCTGAAAAGAAAAAGGTAAAAAAACTTAAAATGGACATGCAAGAAAGCGGCGTTGTCAAGATGGTTCAACTGGATTTTTGCGCTGACTATCGCCGGCTGAATGACGTCATGAAGAAAGATAGTACCATATACGTAGAACTGACCTCCTTTTAATCCACGCAGTAGCCTGCCTGGTTCGCTGAAGTCATTAACGTCCAATAACGGCAGGCGTAAGTTTCCACCACCTGAACTGGTTACCATGGAATTAACAGTGGCAGTCCGTCACTCTTTCACTGCAATGTCTTCGACACAAATGTCATTAAGAACATGTAGCGATTCTTGAATAGGTCACGAGTGAAGCGGTTTAGACAATTAGGCAGGGCCTGCCCACCATAGAGAACATGGTCCTCCTAGCCGATTTTCCTCTAGTAGTAAGGTCCGCAGGATTGTCGGAGACACTGCAATGATTCCAGCACTCTCGTAGAGGCAGTGACTGCCCTTGAGCACTCTGTTGGCCCAAAATGGCTTCCAATTTTTTATATGATCCTTTCAACCGACGAAGGACGATTTGAGAGTCACTCTATTAGAAAGTTCGTTTCGCGAAATCAGGAAAAAAATGTAAATAATTTCCTAAACGTGCTGCGAGGAGGGCTTCCATTAACTCTAATCTTGCAAGAGTCAAAGTTTTTAACGCAGTAACCTTACGTTTTGACATGGTAAAGCTCCCTTTAACTTTGAGCATTGAAATTCATTTGCCTTAGGAACGCAACAGCACCATATGCCTTGGGACTGGCCTCAGAAAACACATGAAGAGCAACTTAATTTAGTTCTGCAGTTTGAAAACGTTTTCTTTCCATTCAAGTTCACAATGTTCAGAACACCAAGTTCTCCATTATTTTGTAAATTGGAAAATCTTCGTCCCATTTTTAGGCCACGTTCCCACATCTCTTGTAAGAGAATTTTCACAGTGATTACAAAGGGCCTAATCAATGTGTCACTTGGTGACTCTAGAATCAATGAAATTCCTAACATCTCTCAAATCTAATTTAATTTTATTACCAATCGGATCCCACTTCAATCCCAAGAAAACAGTCCCTTGCCCGAAATCAGTATTTTTTCCTCATATCCGTTTACATTCCAAAGTTTACATAGTTCTTGACAATTAGTTTTTAATTTACCTCTGCTTTCAATATCTCTATGGCCGTAGAGGCATCCTGTAAGCATCCTGAAGCATCCTGAAAGGTATTGGCTCCATAATACAGATCGTTAATATAATGCGTAAAGAATTTGCTTAAGTAAAGAGTTTAACATGCTATAAACATTTCAAGTGATATTCTCAAAATTTCCTAATCTGAAATTTCAAAACCCAAGCCAAAGAAAATGGCGAACCAAATGGGAGACGTCGTTAAACCAAATGGAAGACGATTTAAATGAAGGGTTTCAGTTAAATCTCCTACCTCTTCTAGAAATCCCAAGCATTTAAAATATTTTCTATCTTTTTCTGCAATCTCTATCATAAGAAAAGTTTTCTCTAAACCTTCGCAAAATTCAAATAAGTAAGAGTACTATTTAAGTCGATCTTTCATCGAGAGAGAGAGTCTGAGTTTCTGACTAGCGCGCGTTTGCCTTTTGGCTACGTCTCTCTTAGCTTTGCTACCTTCGGCCTTACTTTAGGCCCTTGTTTGGCTTCGCCGATTTAGTTAAGATTTAGGGGCCAACTACTTAGAATCTTGATAGCTTCGGCTATATCTTCAGTCAGTTTTAGTTAAGCTTAGTTTAGTTTAATTTCATATTTATTTAAGTTCAAATTCAAGAGGAGTCTTTGCTTTACGTTCCGAGTTAGGAACTGATTGTAGTTATTCTAAAAAATAAAGGGTAGTTAACCTTTCTTAAGTCTTACGTACTCGTTCACACACTAAAGCGATTATTCGCTGGTTAGTGTTTGCGGGGTTCAAAGACTGAACACTGGTTTAAATAAGTCAAAACCCACATCATCTTAAAGAACATCCCAAAATGAATCGCAGCCTATAAGTATTTGCGTCTGACCAGTCGCCCGAATTTGAACTAACTAACTGTAATCCCTTTTCTTTCAACGCATTGTGAATAGACATATCTGGAATTTTCAAGGTCAAATTAGATATATATTCGATTATGACAGCCTCTAATTCATGTTACAGTCTACCTAAACCGACCAATGAGAACTCAGCATACTCAAGACTTACTAAATTAAATTATTTTCTTTTATAAATGCTTTTATAAATTATTTGTAAAATTATGAACCTACTGTACGTTTATATATGCTGTCCCCATTTTTACAGTACTGCATCTCACTCTGCGTGTCAGAATAACCAGCAAAGTATAAAAGTATCTAATTCATGCCGATTTCGAACGTTGATCCCTATTGCCCAACGTCAGTGAAACGATACTGTATTCCTTCTCCCTTACAACTTTCTCTCCGAAAGCAAAAAAAGCTATCGTAGCTTATTGGCTTTAATTTTAATTGTTTACCTAATCGAGGCAAAATAAAACTTCGATGACTGCCATTGTCTAAAATAAGATTAGTTAAGACCGATTTTTTACCCGAACAGGCTAAAAAAACATGTTTGTAAGAAAGCCATATTTTTTGGTAAAAATATCACTATGAGACACAAAAATATTCTCGGCATTTTTATTACATATAGATTGTGAATCAATTAAAACAGTTTTGTCCTTCACTTGTTTCCTATAACCTCTCATCCTAGGATTAACGGGGTTATATTTTATGATGCCTAACATTTTTTACACGCAATTTTTGCTTTACATTCGCGAGACATGTGATATTTTTTAAAACAGCAGCACCTTAGCTTATTTATCTTTTTTTTTGTTCTACATCTAACGTTTTGAAACTTAACGGAATCCTGATGACCATCACAGAATAAAGAAGCATTTTTTACGTGTATTTAACGCTGAAGCGGCTGATATATGTTTAAGCTTTGAATATTTTTTTTTGCTTAGTTTGACCGCTTTGATAATTTAAGAAAATAATCTTGTATAATTACAGGAGCCAGGTGCCGCTGTGCGTCTGACTTCCTTTTTGAGTCAATAGTATTATAATGGAAACTGCGAAAAATGTTGAACGATAAATTTTGCAAGTGCAAAATACACTGGTGAAATAAATTAAGAGAATTTGCATATTTTATCGAATTGCATGAAAAGAACGGAAATGAAGGAAACACCACTGCTTCTAGATAAAAATGCAAATCTTGTACGGCAAATACGTAAGCTTACACATGTGTGTAGGCATAGCCAGCAGAAAAACACGCTTTATAAGCGCGTAGAGGGTAAGACGAATTGCGTTCGCTAGCACACCCCGGTGGATTTCTTGGTGTTATCTTGCAAAAATCGATTAAATTCACATCAAAACAGTAAAAATGAGTAACCACCAAGGTTTAGATGATGGAGTGAGATGCCGAATTGTGGAGAGGCTAGTCTAGTTGGAGTGCTGTCTGCTGCTTTCTTCTTTCTTACTGAAAATTAATCGAAAATGTGAGCTATTTTGGAATAGGCTGGGATGATTGAACCACGGAGAAAAATACAGCTCAGGACTTTCACTTTCAACAACAAATCTTTATTTTAATTTAGAGCAGATTATTCAGTAATTGAACTACTAGATACGACTGACTTTAATACGCTATAACGTTCTAGCAAAGAAAGAGGAGCAGAGCTAAGGCGTTAGCAGGACGAACGCGAGAAGGCATCTGTCTAGAAAAACTTATGACGCAGCATTTATATGAGGAGGTTATGTAACAGGCGCGAATGTTCTAGAAGGTACTGGTCTAGGGGAAGATCCTGAATTGCATAGATTTAATTAAAGGTTGCTAGTTCGCATAGAGCAAAGCCATCGTATTTCTTTTCTTACATCTTCCCCCCCGTCAAAAAGGAGAGGACCGGGGTGAGAAAAGCATTAGGACAGTAGTAAGGCAAAAGTATGAGAAAAGACATGAAAACATCCAGGACATAGCGTACAAAAGTGAATCGACACAAAATGCCAAAACGAAATTAATATCTCTTCTGGGTAACGCCCTTTGGGCTAAAAAATTCAAGTGTAACCCTATAACTATAACCCTATAAAAAAATCTATATTTATTTTTCAAGCTTTGTAAAGTAGTGGTAGGAATGATCTTCTGCTAATGGTGAAAGAACTGCAAGGTGTTAAGAAAAAGGTTGAGAACCATTGATCTAAATTAGCAATCTTTCAATTTTTATGTTGTTAAATAACTTTGCGAATAACAACAGTCTGGAGCGCAAGAGATAAGATATGTTTTATTCTGAATAGGTTGTCACTTCTCGCTTTTAAATTGCCATGTTTGTTAAAAGAAGATTCCTTAAATTTATACAAAATAGAAAATAAATCAAAAACAAATTCAAGTTCAAAATTCGGTCTTCGAGGTGCCCATATTCGGGTGGAGGACTACGTATATTAAATTCAGTGGCCTCCAAGTGTCGTCATTTTCTCACAACGCGAGGAACAAGCACACATGCATACAAATTCTTCATTACATAATTTCTTCTAATTAATACAATGCGATAATATTTGGTGGCAACAATTTGAAAAGGAATTGGGATGCAAAATTGATACGAACAAAAAATGAGTTTCCAGACCTAAAATACCAAATAAACGTGTGCATTGGTAAGTCAACAATGTGCAAACGTTTGGAATCACAGTATATATTATCTGCTTAAGTCTCGTATGTTTATTTATCTGCTTATTTGATAACGAAAAAGTACAAAAGGGCAATCTGCGTAAGTCGTAAGATGTTTCGAGATGGGCTTTGTAATCAAACACGGCTCATATTTACATTACACATGGGAAAACCATAAAACCCAAGCAACCAGCCTGTTAATCAGCTTTTGAATACAGACGAAACTACCGATGCAGAGTAATCTTATTCACTTGGTTGATCATGAGCTTTTTTATAAACTATGTGACTGTTAGTTCAACCTGGCTTGGAACCTCGGTGAATGGGCTGGAAGAAGGTGCTTTGCATGGTTTTGCTTATGTATAAGTTGAGTGTAAACCAATTTCCCTTAAAAAGTCTTCCATGGAGGCATATAAATCCAGTGTAGTTTGTCTTGATCAAATAGCCTTAACCACTCGAGCACTGACGGGCTTCAATATTGTCATATTACATAAAATATGCCGCAGAAGGAGTAATCAAGAGGAGTGTTACAGAAGAACATTTGCAATGTAATAGATTATTTACGCTCATTTCTTTCATTTTGCAGAGAAATTTATTTAAACTAGAAATAATTGCTGTGATGTTAAAATTGAGCTTGGAGATTATAATTTAGATATTTTCACATAATAATTAACGCGTTAAAAGTTTCAGACACAGAATCTTTATCATTTCCATTACGAAAAAAGTAATTTCAGTGAAATAAGACAGTGGTTTCAAACTCTACACGCGGGCCAAATGCGCATCTAAAGACAGCTGACAGGCCAAAAACCTCCCCCCCCTTTTTTACAAAATGGAAATTGTTTAGTAATAAAATAAAAAAATAAAAATAACTTTAAATACAAATAAATTTTAAATTTCGCTTACTAAATATTTATCAAATCACACATAAGCAGTACTAATAATATCGGAACGGAAAAAAAATTCAAATTTGTATTCATTTTCTATCTGAAATCTAAACTTTGGTACCTCCAAGACATTTTTATTGGGTAGTTTTATTATTCAAATACACTGATGGCTAAATATTAAATTTTCATACTGGTATTTACTTTAAATGTTTGTAATATGTTTAATCAGTCATAAAATAAGAGTACTGTAATTTAAACTAGAAATACACAAATTATGAAAACTGCTCGTTTTATGAAAGGTTGAAAAGTTTTCAGAGAAAATTTTGCAAAATAGGACAGTATTTGACAATAAATAATGATAATTCAGTCGCTTTCTGTTATTTATTAATTTTTTCTTTGCCACATAAATAAAAGTACATGAGCTTGTTTGTAAATAATTATAAGCTTCTTTTATTTCTTATTTTAGCTTGACACTTGATGGAGTTTCAATTCTGTTAGAGTTTGCAGGCCTCAGAGAGAAATTACTAGAAATTATCCTCATCACGGATTGTATATGTTTATTGGTAAATTTTTTCCCCTCGTTAATTTTCATTTGTGAAAATGAAGCTGTTATCATATAAATGTATTCCAGGACAAAGCGATTATTTTTAGGGCAAAAAAAATTATAGATGATTTATTTTCTAACAAGTATGAATAATAGCTAAAAAAATCTATATCTTCAAATCTCTGAATGCGATTTTATCACACTGTAAGTTATACCATTTACAGGGTTTCTAGTGGGCTATTTATGTTCGGCTGTGATGGCAGTAAAACTAACATAAACTTGGACTTCAAATAGCTGACATCTAGCAATCGTATTTGCAATAAATACAGAGCTAAAATTGCTTCGAAAGCCACCAGTTTCAGATCACTGTAATAAGGAACATGCTACGTGAATATGAAATAAAGAATAATAAAAGTATACTTTCAAAAAATATTCATTTGTAAATTTTTGAGTGAAAAAAATGATAGTGCAAAAGCACGATTTTTGTAAACTTCAATGATATTGTAATTATTTAAATTCAGTTTTCAGCATTGAGTTATGTCATAGAGAATTTCTCCTTTGATATCTCGTTTGGACGTCGTGATAATATTACCACATTTAATTTTTTCCTACCTCTAAGGTATTCTATAGATATAGATTTTAGACAACTTCTGTGTTATCGTTTTGCATGCTATGCGATTTAGATGAACATTTATATTCTGTTTTAAATTCTTCTTGTGAATCCACTACTGATGATAGAAAAACTGGCTTCGAACTGAAACCAAAACACGCTGTTATAGTTATTAGTAGGAGAAAAAAAATTTTGCTGTCAGATCAATCACATTTAAGTTCTGTAATTATGATACAGAACATTCTAGCATTAGGCTAGCTTATCTAAGGAGAGGTAATTTTTTTTATTTTATAACAGAATTCTTCCAAAGATTGTCTTAATACTCTGCAGTTGAATTTTCACATTTGGAATGACAGCCAGTTGATTTCTGTCTTACGATTTTATCAGCGTTTGCCTTCGAAATCTACTGTCACACATACTGTTAAAATGAGAGAAAACGTGCATTATCTTTTCAATCATACATCAGGATTTTTATCAGTTGAGTTCATTCAAAATTTATTTAAAGAAATATTATAGGGTTATCAATGTAATAGTAATTCAAAATCCTTCGTACCCTAGTAGACTGCCAAGCGAATTATTGCTCCATCTGAAAATCTACAAATCTTTTGAAGGTTTTAAATAAATCTTTTCATTTAAGCTTAAATTTAACAAAAGGAGCAGATTAGGCGAATAATCCGAACTCCACCACTTGCGGGTGTTAAAATAACATAAAATTAGATTTACAATTTAATAAGGGGTTGCAGGGAGACTACACAAATTTTGCCTAACTCAGATGGCTCAGACCTTAATGGCGCGTTTTAACTTCTGCTAGCAATTGCTTTGGTTTGGTTTGTTTTATTTAGTTACTGTAAAGCACTCGAGAGCTATCTGCCTAAGCGGAGAGCTAGTAATTAGCTGTTACCGGAATACTAACTGGCAGAACTGGGCGATAGAAAGTAAAGCTGCAAGCACTGCTGACGAAAGCTCTCTATCTAAAGCACTCAAAACCCTCGCCTTTAATATTCTTTTCTCATCTACATCCTGGCAAGGGCTAACGAAAAGGATAAGTAATAGCACAAATTCAAATGATTAACATTAATTAATTAATATGCAATAATTAGTTATAGTTGCTGGTACTTAACGTTTTAACACGACCAGCTTTATGGAATTCAACGTTTTCAAAATTTTTTTTAAAGAATTGCCAAACTATCAATATTTATCGTAACTTGGCAAACATTCTCAATACATTAAATGAAAACAGCGTTTAGCATTTTAAAATGCAAATTTTCATTATATTAACTAAGGATTATATGATAAATTTAAAAAATAAAAACACATACATTTTTCGCAAAATCTTTCTTTAATATTTTTCCCGTTTCTGCTCTCCGTGTCCATATCAACATATTTTTGCTTTAAAAAAATCAGATAATTGTACACACTCGCCATTGTGCACAGGCTATCTATCAAATACATTTCCTCGTTATTCCTTTTAGCAATTCTGTGGCAAAATAATGAATTGTTGCTGAAATGTTACTTCAGTTTCTTCCTCTGCTATCAAATTCCTCAAGCATTTATTTTAAAATTAACTTTAAGGCCAAAAATATCACGATTTGACAACATACATGACAAGGGAATACATATGAAAACAGCAATATTCGCTTGGCTGAAGAACTGTTATAAGCACGGTTGCCTGAAAAACAATTATGTGCATGGTTGTCACAGTTGGGCATATTTTGGAAATTTCTAATACGGTGGTTGCGATAATACGTAAGTACCTAGTCGCCCTTAATGGAATTTAAAATATTTGGAAAAAGAGGCCTTAATGGCCTTCGATGACAGTTTTAATTTTCAATTTGATCCAGCCCTTTTACAAAATCTCAGTTAATGTTATTTCTAAGAGTATGTACATGACTCTTCTTTGGCTCTCACCTCCTTCCAGATTCCTGGAAAGAAAAACATTTTAGCAGAAATGTACTTTGAATTGCACAGTATGTAAGCCGAGAATAACTTTTCACGTTTAAGATATTAAATTACCATTTACTATTCATTTTTTAATCTCCTTAACATCTTTTTTCACTCCGCTTTCTAGCTTTGTGATGGGTGAATAAGTCTGTAACATTCGAAGCTTCTACCTCCTAACCGACTAGAGATACAAGAATTCGACGTCCTATATGAAAATCTAGCATAAAACATTAGTTCTAAACTTAAATTTCGTTTGAACTTTAAAAGTATTGACTGAGGGATCCAATTTCTAAATGATTTTATTTACTAGCTTTTAAATTTAATCCATTTACAACACGTGAACGTTTAAGTTTTCATTCATAATACACGCTATTAGAATTATTACAATACAATAAATTAATTCTTAGCATATATTATTCATACACACACTTCCAAGATACTAAATTTAAAGCATTACATTGACTTAGTTTTAACTTTAGCATAAAAAATACATCAACGCTTACACTAATTTATTATATTTTTTAATTGAATTGGAGGCAAAGATTCCTATTTACAATCTTTTTAGACTGTGCTGCCCAGACGGTATAATGATTAGAGGAGCCTGACTGCGATACAAAAGGGCCCACGTTTGAATCCCGGAGAAGGCATGGCTGTAAAATTGTTTGTCCCTTCATAGCAGGTAACGGTGGCCGCGGATTAGATGCTTCTACAATAAAATGGTGACCGTCTGGCCTCAGTAGTGGTCAATACCGTTATAGGCAAGTGCCCGCCATTGGGGGGGGACGTTTTCGACTGTCAAAGAATGTCTTCTAACCTTAAACTCTAATTTTTTTTCTGAAATATACATAATGGATCTACCCATCTAGAAATACATAATAGCAAAAGAATTAGCTGCTAATATTCTATATTAAAGAATTAAAATACTATAAAAAATAATGAAATTTCGCAATATCCAAAGTTTTCAAGAACTCGGAAATTTCAAAAATTTCCAAAGTCATCATGATGATCCAGTCTGGCAACAAAACTGTAAAATAATGAATGAAGAGATAGCAAACGAAAGGTATAACATTTTGCCTGTCAACAAGGCTAATTTGAAACAGAAAATTAGATAGAACTGATCTTTGAAAAATTAAGTCAGAGCACTAGAATTTCTTGAAATCATTTTGCTGCAGAAAATGTCTCATAATGCAGCTATTTTAGCGCAATACAGACGGTACATAGTTTACGTAAAATATATGAGCTGACTGAGGATTGAATTTATAATGCAGATAAAGTGCAATAAATAATAATCAAAGCAGAAATCTATTTTATTCCAGCGATAAAAATGGAATTTTAAGCTTCAGAACTATAAGACTACTAGTGGTTCAGCACACTACTTCGAAATGAGTTCAGATCAAGGTAAATGCACTGCCAGTAGCAAAACCCTCATACTTTTCCTAATGGATGTAAGTCATTTACCCCGAAAAGTCTTTTTAAGGCAAATTTTTCTGCCATCTTTCGAAGTTCTTTCCCAATGCTGGAAATTTTTCACTTGCCTAAATTTATTTTGGACATACTACAAGCTATATATGTTTTTTATAATTTTGTTTTTCCCTCCCCCACATTCATTATTTGAGGAAGCATGTGTGAACTTAATTTCAGATGTATTATTTGAGTCATTTTTAGAATTGGTGAGAACGAGGGTTTATTTTTTTGAGTACTTCGTCATCCGTAATTTTCTTGGACTCTTAAATTAAAGAAATATAAGATTTTTCGGTAAAATATATTCTTGTGCAAAGTCTGTAAATTTCAAATGCATGGTTGTACAATTTGAAGCAGTATTCAAACCACATTTTATGTATTTATACATTTAAATAAAGACATAGTTTAGGATTAAAATTTTAAATCAATGTCTTTTTAAGTTTCTTGTAATCAACTCAACTGCATGTTAAAAAAGAAAAAAAGTTACTTGAATCTTGACTTCCTCTCAAAAAAAAATATTGACAGCAGTATGCACGTAATGAAAAGTATGTAAATATAATGTAACATAAATTAGAAATAAATAATTTGATTATTTGCGCTTAATTTGATTAAGACTTTATGAGTTGACTGTAAGAACTTTCAATCAAAAGAGAAACTTCAGTGTTCGAAAGGCGAAACTTGATGCGAAATATTTTCGTAATTCAAGGTCATCGGAGGAAACGAACATTTTGGCTTTGTAGAAAGTTTGGTAGCTAAAAGCATTTTGTTTGTTTATTTCATCTACAGAGATTTAGTTGGTAACATTAACTTAAAAGTTTTCTTTCTGAAGGCGTAGAATTGTTTGTATTCTTTTTTTCAAATCGGCTTAAATTTCCCGCAAGTGCAGATTACGGTTTTACAGAAAAACTAAGGAAAAGGTTTCGATAAAATAAATAAATAAAAAAAAATAGTGAAATTATTGGAAATAAAGCAATAAGTAAAATAGCTACAACTTTTTTTTTATTTAGAGGCAAATAATGTTAAAAAATGTGATTGCTAAATCAGTGTGAATAGGAGATTAAAAATGCAATAGCCTAATTATGTCTGGTGATGAAGCGCTGTCTTGGGAGATACCATGAAATTTTATACTTTCGTCGGAAAGTTTGCTATTGGTGATCAAATTCGTTAGATAGTTCGCCATTGGCGATCAAAAATCCCATATTTAATCCTTTATTTTGAATTTCATATAGAATATTAGCTCAGTTAGGTTAATTCTTTTACTATTATGTATTTCTTGATAAACTCATATATATTTTCTGAGAAAAAGTTTAAAGTCATCATGATGATCACTCTTTGTAAGCAAAACATTCCTTAAGCTAATACAAGCATACTTCAAGACATAAGCTAATACAAGCGTATTTCACACACAAATTCTTAAAAAGTAGATGAATTTATCAATAAAAAATTCTTCTTAGCTATGTTTAATAAGTTAAATATCCTCGCTGAACAAATAAATTAAATTTTCATTTATTTTTGTTATTGTGGTAGTAAGCCATCCTCTTTGCAACAAACTCGCTCGATGATGAGTAGGTTATTCTGACGATTCTTCGTGGCTGTTTGTCTTCCTGCTCTCCTTTGGGTCTCTTCCGTTTTCCTGCTCGATCTTTGATCCGGGTTAATTTCCTCTGTCCTTCAGCATGCTCTGGCGGTCCGGACCTCTTCGTTGGAATATTTTGAGATTACTGGCTTCCGCTGTCTGAGTAAACCTCTTTTCTTCCTTAGTACGTGGCTCTTTTTAATTTTCACGGCACTGCTTAATCTTCAGACGGCCTTAACCTTTTCCAGATAATGTTTTGATGTAAATGTTCAATCATTCTCACATCGTTATGTTCTCCCGGCTGCAGATGTTCGCAGGGACTTCGCTCCTTTCGCCGTTCTTCAAACTGCCTAGGGCTTTTACTTGGTTAGTCGCCACGTCCTCTCAAATACTTGACGTTAGCCTTGAACCTTTCGTATCTTCTTTCCACAATATGGTCTTTTTGGCTTCCCCTGCAGCTTTTCGTTTGGGCGTTTACATCCAGTCTGTGTCTTTTCTCCAATTACCTGCTTCCTTCCTTTTGCTCTTCGGGCCTTTCTCAGACCTATTGTGCCTACAGTGGGCTACGCTTATAATGGGCCTAGAAGCATCGAGCTGGACTATGGATAAGTGGAAGACAGTTGCTTGTTGGATAAATCACGATTCCTCATTCATCACGTCAATGGTCATGTCAGGGTCGTTCCAAGCGAATAGTTGCTCTTCCTCTGTACAGCAGGTCATACACAGGGTGGTGATGGCGGTATTATGCTTTAGGGGGCGTTCTCATGGGTGGCTGTCGGACCCTTAGTTGTGGCAAAACAGACCATGAAAGCTGCAAAATATCTGAACATAACTCAACCCTTACATGGCGTCTTTCTTCCCAACTGGAAATGGAATCTTCCAGCAGAACAACGCGCCACGTCACAAGGTTTGAATTATGTTGGAGTGGTTCGAGGAGCATAAGGATGAATTCCAGTTAATGTGCTGTCACCTACCTTTTCGAATCTTAAGCCGGTAGAGTCTATTTGAGATGTCATGGAGCGGCAGCTCAGAGTTCAAACACCATCATATCGGAATATTTCGACTTTGCGTAACCGCTGCTTAGATATTTGGTACAATATGTCTCCAGTCATCTACCAAGAACATGTGGCATCCATTCCACGACGAGTTGCAGCTATTTTGCAGGCCAAAAGTCGCACAACGTGCTATTGAATAGGTGGTCATAATGTTTTGGCTCTTCCTTATAAATCTTTCTGAATTATGAATGCGTCTTTGTCTTATGGTCGAGGCTGGCGCGGTTAAACGAGACCTATACTGGGTTTCTCAGTTCTAAACAAAATCTTGGATATATAACAGCAACTTGGCAATATTACTTCAATGATTTGCGCATCGGGTTTGCTCTCATATAACAATTTCACAATCTGGACTTTACACAAAATAAATGCAGTTAGTTCCTCCCATTCATCTGATATTTACCAAGTCGCTCTGATTCTTAGCTCCCCCTGTCGTTCGCATCCGGAAATGCTAAATGCATTAAATTTACAATTATTACTACCTGATTCATCTAACACAATTTTTATAATGCATCTGCACCAGTTTAATATTTGACCACGCAACACGATGCTTGCTATAGCAGCATTTTTAACATTGCCGACCGGGTGTAATAGAAAATAATCTTTCGTTGAAAGTCAAAATTAAATTTCTATTGCAAAGATACTAGCCAACATCGCAGATGCTTAGAGTCTTTCAGACTCTATTACACTGCCAAGCGAGTTATCACTCCACCTGAAATTGTCTTACGACTTTTTTTAAATAAACCTTTTTACTTATTCTTGATTTGAACAGAAGGCACAACATACGCGTACACTCAAAACTCTGCCCCTTGTGGGTATTAAAACAACATAAAGTTGAATTATACAATTTAAAGAGGTATAACCTGGGATTCAAAAATTTAACTAAACGACTTTAATGGCGCAATTTAAGTTCAGCTAGCAATTGGCTAATGCCGGATGGCACAGCTGGGCGATAGAAACTAAAGCTACAAACGTAGCTGCCAAAAGTTGTATGTTTAAACCATTCAAAAGCCTCTCTTTAAATATTCTTAACTCGTTTGCATCCCAATGAGAACTAACGAAAAGGAAAACTAATTGTCCAAATGTTAAAAATTGCTTACTTTTTATAAAATACATTATAACCTCAGAAAGCAGCTGCTAAACATACGACACTTAATTATATGCGATAAAATTGCATTAATCATTAATCTCGGGATCTCGGGAAAGTTGATCTCGGGAAATTATTAGCTAATCCTATATTTCCGAAGTTTGCAGGTAAAAGTGCCAAATGTTCTGCATTTAACTTATACCTGTTATTAAATAATAAATCTATATCCTTTTAATTATATATATATGCATGTTCCTCGTATATTGAAAAAACGATGGCACACAGAGCCACCAAATTTTGAACATACATAATCTTCCGCGACAGTTCCGGGCATTTGGAATTTTTTCTTTATTTATTTCCTATTTCATGCAAATTTAATGATTTTCTGTTTAACTAATTCTATGATATAAAAGCAATATGTTGCCACTAAGCAAAACATAAGATATTTATGTTTCGAATTTAATAAAAAATCCCAGCGATTTAAAAGAAATTGTGTTATCACTGCCCGAAATAAAATACTTTTATCTTCACTGCGACGATGTGTTACAGTTCAGCAAAGCATTAGACATTTACTTTTTCTAAGAAGATTAATTCATCTATTACTGAATAACAAATTACGTGTTTAACCTGAGAAATGGCATAAGCTGCTCTCAATAAACCATTTCATATATTTTCATATATTAACAGACTGCGTGTTTGATCTGAGAAATGACATAAGCTGCATTCAACAAAAACGGCGTATCACTTTTCAAATTGTTGCCACTAAATGTTATCGCTCTGCATTAAATTTTAAAAAATGAAAAATCTGCATAAATGTATGCATGTTTCTCGCATTGTGATAAAACCTAGAGCCATCGAATTTTGAATGACGTAATCCTACTGCGAATATGGGCATCTGGAAGCCCTAATTTTGAATTTGAAATTTGCTTTATTATCGATTTTATGTTTTGTAACATTTCAACGAATTTCTGATTAACAAACTAAATGATTTCAAAGCGAGCAATGGCAACACTGTACGGAAAAAAAAAACATTTTTATTTCCAGCGCACGAGACTTACGGAAATTCTAAAGATACGTTCATTTTAAAATGATTTTGCGATATTGATTTTGAACTGAATTTTATGGTTTGAGTACGTAGTACATGATATTTAATAAAAAAAGGTAGCACACGAAACGTTAAAAAAACGCGCCTTTGGACGTAATTTAAAATCTGAAATCTTTCAGATTTTTTTTTATTATAATAATTATTTTAGGTGGCACGGAGCGCCAAGCGGTTAATTAAATTAAGTAGTAACAAAGTTTTAACTTTGTTAAAATTTATTAATTTATTTATTTCTATTCTACGGAAATCATACCGAAAGTAAAATTTTGTATTCAAGAGAAAAAGAAGTATTCTTAATACTAGAACTGCTGTTATGAAAATTTACCTTATTTACCATAAATACATTGAGAAGTCCACTTTTGTAAAAATAGTTGAATAAATGAAATCTACAGACATCTTTCTTGGAAACCTTGCATGTCATTGTTTATTAATAAGTTGCTTTCAATTCCATAAATGTAAAATTTATAAAGAAATCAGAAAGTGTTTTAATAGCTCAAAAATAATTCATATTTTATTAGACACACAAGTTCGACAGTAAAAATATTTCGGTGAAATAAAAAATATATCAACAATAAAGAAATTAATTGAAATTTAAAAACTCAAGCTGCAAGTCCAAGACATCTCATTTAGAGGTGATCGTTCCTTCAGAAATTTAACTTTATGTTTGTAAACAGACACAATATAAATAAACAAAAACTGGCAAAATCAATAACCCATTTAGCCCATATAAGCTTAAACAAACAGATAACAAGTAATACAATAACTACAAAAAAATTTGATGTGTACACTACATGACTTCCTTGTTCGGAACATTAAAATATACGCAGTTTGCATTTCATTTAAACTTATTGGATTGAATTAAATCTACTCTGTCGGTAACACATAAACCACAATAGAAAAAATGCGCTCTTTAAAATTCACTATATTTGTTTACCATAGCGCTACTCTTGCATTAGGTTCACTTAACAGCGTTACGTCTCATTCATCGTATAATCAAAACGCACAAAAATTATGTATATCATCTGAGGATTTATCTAATCGTTGCCACATGTTCTATTCAAATACTATAATAAATCTAAAATAATGTATAAAAGAAATTAAACAAACAAAAAGAAACAGCTTTTTACAGACGGTTCAGTATTTGTCATTCAATTACTTCACTTCGCGACAAGGCAGAAATGCATAAAATCTCAAAATATCCCTATTAAATATAACGACGTGAACCTTAAACACTTATTTCCTCGAAAAAATTCCAGAATGGATTAAGCATGATTTAATTCGCAATAATACAAGAAGGAGTTACCTTTGTTGTTGCGAAGCTTAGTTTCTTTAGATTGGGAACAAATCCACTATTCTGCTAAGTTTCAAATGTAAACAAATATGGCTACCATGGGAAAAATGATTAGGCTTAGCCGCACTTAAACACTTTTAAATTGTTGATAATTCTACAAATACTGCATGGAGATTTACTAAAGGCATGAAACCCTTAGCCGGAAGAAAAGAACAACATAATTCAATTATTTTAAAGCAAAAAGTGCAAAATTTATAAACATATAAGAATAAAGAAACCGATATCACTGAGCCGAGTAACAAAGTGGGTATATATATACATATTTTTATATACGTTTTGTGCGGCCGATTGCAGCAAAAATAGGAGGTGCACATCTATATATTACAGCAGTCTTATATACAAATTTTCAGCGTTCTGAGGCTACTCGTTTTTCAGTTATGCGAGATACATACGTACGCAGAGACGCCACGAAAATATCTCTTCGGAATCCATTTTAAATCAGTTTTATAATTTTTTGGGGAAAAACGAGTCCCTTATTCTGTCCTTACGTTCAGCTATCAAGCAGAAACATCGTTAAACTGCATTCGATAACGGTCAAAATGGATATTTTCGTTGAAATATGATACCCGAAATTTTTCGCGATGTGGATGAAATTTAAAAGCGGAAGCTGCAAGTTCAAGACATCTCATTTAGAAGCGTTCTTTCCTTCAAAAATTTAACCCTATGTTTGTAAACAGCTACAAAATAAATAAAGAAAAGTTGACAAAATCAATAAACTGGTTAGCCCATATAAGTTTACACACAGGTGGCAGGTACTACAGAACTTAATCCTTCTTTATAATATTACAAAGGTGGATAAATCTAGATAACTTATCTTAACTAATGAAACTGAGTGATTCGTAAATTATTAAAATTCAGTTGTCAGGACTGAGTGTTCGGTGCATAGTCTTGGCGAACATCTTCGTGGAACTCCTTAAATCCTTAAGTCCTGATCTAGAACAGGGAGCTGAATGCAGCTATGTTCTGGTGGCAGATACTGTGATTAAGTGGTAGAATAACTGCACTTGAAAGGGATTTAAAATCCTCTTTTATTAAATCAATATTATTTACAACCACTTCCCAACTCGGGAGGGATACAGAAAGTAAAAGACCACACTTGGGCCTAAAATGAACAATCAGATAAATTTAAAACTAAAGCTAAATAGAAATTAAATTAATCTTTGCTCACAGAGCTATACGCGAGGTTGGCCTCTAACTAAATGGTGCGTAGCAAGATTTACTAATACTGACGCACTTGGATTTATTTCAATAAGCAATCACGTAAAAGCACTATGGCTTAGAATTTAAATGCTAGCTGCTCAGGCGAACGTGGAATAGAATGATCGTGGTCTGAGACTAAAAGCTCTCACACACTGAGAGGTTTCTACCTCTGGTTTAAATAGAACTTGGCTCCACTTCAAATTAGCATAAGCTGAAAACGCGCGCTTCTTCTAACGGAAATTTTAAAATGAGAAGAGATAGAAAGATTTAAATTAAAATAAAACTTTACTAGTTTGACTAAAACCTTACACAGTGTTTAATATATTTTAGTAAATATTGAATATATTAATATAGTACTAAACACAAAAGTGATTCAGAATGTAATACTTACTTTCTTGAGAATACGTCTTGTGAAATCAATAAAGATTTCAAGATACCAGGATTCCGCAGAATACCGGTTAATATAATCTGATCTATTATGGCAATAAGCAGTTGTCAAATAATCATAGCTTTAGCTTCTGTGGTCTCGGCGTCTAGTATTTTAAAAGAAGTCAAAAGGGCATCAGAATGCTCATGCGAGCTTAACAAACATAACATATTAATTTTTTGTTACCTTAATTAGTGATTCGATTCATATAAATTTGAGATTATTATTCTGAAGATCAGAATGGAAATAGATGATAAAAAAATTTCGTCATGTTTGGCAGTGACTACCGCAGCAATTAAACAAATACTTCTAACAACAATACTCAATAGAAGACTAGAATGCAATCTTGTTAACTTCAGAAAGAATTAACTTGTGTCAGTCATTTCAAATTCAAATTTTATCTTATCAATATATAAAAAACTAGATATTCAAGCAGCTATTCCTGCACCAAACGATAATCGAGTAGCGGTATTATCTTCGCTCTGTCATGAGATTGCTATTTATTTGCTAGAAATGACAACCAGTCTTCTGATATGATTAATTTAATCCTTTTCTTTTGATGGCTTCACAAATCCTGTTTCATTTGGTCAAAAGTAGAACACTGAAGAGCCTGCGAGGATTCATATTCAGATAGCAAAGTGAAAATGGCCGAAAAACATAAGAAACCTTAAACCAACACTTTTAAAAGTTAGTTTTTGCAAACGTAAATAAATGAACGAGCAAGTAAAAATGACGTGCCTTTATCAGTATACCGATAAGCTTGCTATACAATATTAACCACGTTTCAAGAAAAGGTTAAAAAAATTGCAACATAAAAATTTCAGCTTACAATCTAATATGTCTCAGAGATTACCATTAAAGTTACTTAAAGTTAAAAAAGATTTAAAACTTTAAAAACATAAAATTTATAAGATTGAAAAAATTCAGTTTGATCTTTGATATGCAGATCTCAGTTTAATATCTGAAACAATTTTAAGCTGAGCAGTATGATATTTTAAGAACTGCTTCTTTTAAGAATAACTTTTTCAGAAATGAAAGTTAATAGAACATCAAATCTTATAGAATAAAATGAGCTGTTCAAAAACTGTAAAGCCGAAATGGCAGAAAACAATTGCTATGATTTTGTTACGAATTTTCTACATATGTAAATAATTTTAGTGAACTTTATGTGAAATCGTTGCATATTTGTATCATGTAGCATGAAAAATCTAAAGGAGTGAAGACTTGATGGAAAAGTAAGAATACAGGGACAAATCTATTTAACACTAAGTAAATGGCTATCTCGCTAAACTGGCAAGATAGCGCCAATCTGGTGACGGTTTGGGCAACTAATTGTCGCCAAATTTGGTGAGAAATCGCCAAAAGTTATCAAACTTGGCTACCATTTGGAGACATATTGTTCCTGTCTTTGGGTAACTGTAATAGATATTGTAATTGAATAACTGTAATTGATGCTGCATTCATATCCGGCCCTCATATGTCTTCCAGTAATTTCAAGAAGTGGAAGATACAAGAAATCTCTTGGCGGCCGGGAGAAAAGACTAGGGAGAGCTTCAGTTTCTCAGTAGCTGTTAGTTCAAAGCGACTTCGGAATATTGAGATATCACCGACAACATCGCCTTTTAGATGCGCTTGCGTTTAACCTTCTTAGTAGTTTGACGTGTAATTACTAATTGCATTCTGTGATACTGTGAAGAGCTGTGCGAGAATTTTTGTGGAAAGTTCAAGACCTGTAGTAGTATTTCTTTCGATAAAAAAAATATTAAGCTATTCTCGCTTCTGTGTGCATTCAATTTATTATGAACCGCACGCGCTCAACAATATTTTTTTAAAATTACCGTCCCATGGAAATTAATGCCCTTATTTATTGAAACATCTGATGTGCACACCACATGACTGACTTGTATAGTCTATTAAATTATATATATTTTTTGCTGGATTTCATTTAAACCTATTTCCTCGAATTTTAGATTAGAGATATATTTCTCATTCAATTAATTCAGTTCTCACTTCGCGGCAAAGCAAAAGTAGTACATACAAACTCTAAAGTTCTTCATTAAAAATATTAAAATACAGAAAGACATAAAACACCAAATACAGTTAGAAAAACAATTTGTTCAATTAAAATTAGAGTTTCTATGTAAAAACAAGCAATTCGGCCAGCGGGCAAGAAGGCAGATTTTTCGGTGCACAAAACTGCAAATTTTCTTTTGGTCTCACTCTGCAAAAAAACAGTGAAGATGCAGAAACTGACTTAATTTACTATTCTGCTGATAGGCTTCACTCGCCACTTAAAGTATAAAAGTTTTGATAATTCTACAACAACTGCATGCAGATTAATTAAAGGCATAAAAGCCTTAACCGAAATATAAAAGCTACATAATTCAATCACTTTTAAAGCAAAAATGCACAATTTACCAGCATATAAGAATAAAAAAACTAAGCTCACCGAGACAGGTAATTGAGTGGGAATAAATATAGATTTGGTGCAGCCGACTGCAACTAAAACGAGAGGTGCACACCTACATGTTGTAGCAGTCCCACATACAAAATTCAGCGTTCTGCGGCTACCGGTTTTGAGTTATTCGAGATACATGCATACGTACGTCCGCACAGATATCAAGAAAAAATCTCGTCTAAATCCATTTTACATTTTTCCTCCTTGGCAGAAATTTCGTAAAGGGATTTTTATAAGGCGCAGCAAAATTTTAAATATATGGCATAAAATAAAACTCGTCGAAGCTCAGAATAATTCATCACTATAATTCTCACACAAAAACACACCAATATTTTTATCCATTTTTAACAAATTTGAATTCTAACAAAATCCAATTACAAAAAAATTAATTTAAAAAATCCCCTTTAATCTTTTTACGACCAAAGGCGATTGCACTGAATTCTATATTGATACACAGAAATTCGTAGACTGGCTCTAGAATATTCCCTGAAAGATTCTTATGTTCTTTTTAATTGATATAGATTATATCACTGCTTGTCCCCTTTTAAAATATTCTGCATTTTGAAATAAAAATTTGGTGCTATTGCTCGTGTCTAAAGTAAATAGAAATCAGTGTTTCACATTAACTTCTCCTTAAAGGTCTTTCCCAGACAAGCATGTTAACTTAGTGTGCTTTGCCATATTCAGAAACTCCAATCCGAATAAAATTTGTAGATTAGGCAAACAACTTTTATGTGTGTTTTGAATACCCCAAAGCATCAATTACATTTGAATTAATTACATTAGAGCATTAATTACACTATTGAATGGATCAAAAGTATAACAAAAAATCTAAAGTGCATACATGTATAATGAAAAATCCGAACTGAAACTTAACTTCATAACTTAGACACGCGAATAAAGTTTATGACATCCTTCAGCATAAAAGTATAATATATTTGCCTTTTCTTCAGATATAAAATAAGAAGTGCAAATATTTGAGCTGCATCGGCCTTCTTCCCCAAACAGTGATGTGTAATAGTCAAGTATCAAATTTTCGAAAGCTTTCTATGCTTCGTATATTACTTTTAGTAGAGTATTTTGTTTAAACGAATAATTTCACGTAAATTGTTTTTAAGGAAATAAAAATAATTTCGGAAGGAACGACGTATCTACTGCGGTGAAAAGTTAAAAAAAAAATTACTTTGGGGAAGGATGCTTTTGAAGCGAAGAATCTAAAGCAGGGATTCTCAACAAGGAGAAATTCACTGTGCGGAGGGGATTTCTCACTTTCAGGGATGAATGCTTTTTATATACACGCTAAGTATTTGTTTTAGTTTATGAATATAAAAAGCTACTTTTATTCAAGTATTGGTATTTACCAACATTTTGTATATTTTTCTTGTTTGATTTATAAAACTGTTAAAAGAAAAAAAATCTAAAAGGTTTCAGATTTTAAATTACATCCAAAGGGGCGTTTTTTAACGTTTTGTGTGTTACCTTTATTTATTAAATATCATGTTCTTCACACTTAAAACTATAAAATTCAGTTCAACAGAATATTGCAAAATAATTTTAAAATGAGTATATCTTTGAAATCGTTTTAGATAAAAAGGTTTTTTTCCCCGTAGAGTGTTGCCATTGCTTGCTTTTAAATCATTTGAGTTTGTTCATCAAAAATTCGTTAAAGTTTTACAAAACATGAAATAGTTAATAAAACAAATTCCAAATTTGAGCTTCCAGATGCGCATATTCGGGTAGAAACTTACGTTATTCAACATTGGATGGCTCTAGGTACCGATGTTTTATCACATTTGGAGAAATATACGTACATTTATGCATTCTTCATTATTTAATTTCTTTAAACATAATACAGGGCTGCAAGATTTTGTGGCAGCAGTTTGAAAAGTGATTCAGACTTTAATTGTTTCCTACGCAAAATGGCAAAACGAATACAATTGTCCTTCAGGGACAAAGCTCCTTTGGACTAATAATCTAAATTTAAATAAATATATATGTTTTTTTTTCAAGTTTTGGAAAGGAGGGGTGAGAAAGAGCGTCAGACAGTGATTAAAGGCGTGCATTGGGTAAAAATGTTCAGAACCTCTAATCTTATTTTCATATTACAGAACAATAATTAGAACAGTAATCCAACTACTTCAACAGTAATAAATGTTGTTAACCGAGGACCCCCATTTGACTATCAGTTGTTCTAAGGAAGAAAAAAAAACTAAGCATTTCTCGAGCATAAATTATTTTATGCCATGCAGTCATATATTTAAATGCAGACTTCATAATAATTTGTAGGTATCCCGAAATTATCATGTTATAACTAGTGACTAACACAATATTAAGCCATTTAAATCATTTCTCCAACCTAACTTTTGCAGTATCATAAATATTTTTGCAGTAATATTTTCTGGAGAAAAACACCACTTCAAATGCATATGCATTGTCTGCTTGATATACTGGTAACTGAGCATCAAAGGAATTTGCCAAATAAATTGCAAAATTTGATGGACAGGCTTCCGATAAGAATAACAATTTCTTTATTTTCATACTATGCAAGTAGTATTAAGATGTCCATGTCAATAGGAAGATAACAAGTGGTGTTGTCAATTGTTTGAAATCATGTACTGTTATCAAATAATTATGCTTCATCAGCAGATCTAATTCGTGCAGCCAGATTATTCAACGACATGTTACATAAGATAAAAATATGGACTCGGAAATTCATTGAAATTATTTTTAAATGATTCCAATACTATCCGTTAACGTCATCATTAATTTAACTTATTTTAAGAACCTGATCCTGGTCAACTTAATTTTGTTCATCACTGAAGTTACTGCAGTCTAATATTTCTAAAACATAATTGAAGTATATTCTATTCTGGAAAAGGTGAGGCATTAAGAAGGAATTTTCTGAATAAGAATGAATGAAATGAATTATGAGAATAGGACTAAAATTGGTAGATTTAATGTACATGTATTGAAACCGAAAAGCTATAGAAATAAAGCATGGAAACGAAAAGCATAAAAATGAAATGCTTTAATCAGGAAATAAAGCTACAACAAAAAAATCAATAATGCATTGGCCCACTTCTGACCCTCTGCCACAATTGAAAGAAGATAAAACTACAAAGTTACAAAATTGGATGATTTATTCAAAAGTGCCTGGAAGGCATCGGTTGTAATTCTCTTTTCAAAACCACATCGTAAATTAACATTTTCGGTTCGCAGAGTACAAAGGCCCTCTAACGGCGTCACAAATAAATCTTTTGTGGATTTTCTCCGCACTCCCCACCTGATAATTTTACAAAGATTAACACTATTTCAGTATAAAAAAATTAAATATAAGAAATGTAAGAAAACAGCTTACATTTCAATATCAAGCATATTTATCTGAAATAAACATAAACAGCAAAAAAGAAAATATAAAATTAACATAATCAACAACATGAGCGTTCAAAGGGTACTCAATAAGTAAATATTAAATTGAATTAAAAATAGTAACTTGTAGTTAAAACTCAGCTAATTAAAATTATGCAAGTAAACATGAACTGTAAAATATTAAATAAAAATTGCTAATTCAGTTAATTTTTCGGTCTGATAAGTGCATAAAGTTTGACTCGTTTTGGTAGCATAAACTAGTATCAAACTCCTAACAGGCGTTAAACGTATTATCGCTATGTTTGGGCAAAACTACGGAGTCTTATGAAGGTTTTAAAACAAACCTTTTTATTAAATCGTAACTTGGAATATAAATGCACGACTTGTGCTTACAATTCAGCCAGCCATCTGTGGCGATGTAACTTAAATTAACGGTAAATTCAAATTAAGTCAAAGAACCAAGGGGTACACAAATGCTTGAACGCGAAGATGGCTCAATCTTCTCACCGACGCAACAATTTAGACATCGATAACTATAACACAAGACCGAAGAATACAATCTGGTCTAAGCCAGTTAATCTAGTAACGTGACCTCGAGAGGCAGAAACACGGTGTGTCTTAGAGTCTAACAAGCTCAGCTTAAATACTTACAGCTAATTTGCATTCTGATAAGGGAAACGGAAAGGAGATGTGAAAATAAAGATGTAAATCATAAATATCTGATTAATTTAAAAATTATTCTTACAAGGGGTGTATCGGTTACACAAGTCTCTTAAAGTCCTCTCTTTTAGTTTTCACCATACATGATCGAGCAAGCCCATCACGTCCTTTCAAAATTTGAATTTAACTCCCAAAGAATATATTTGGCTATTCCTTCAAGTAAAACTTAATAAAGTAATCACCAACTTTAATATTCCTCTCAGTTTCAGGTGTATCGAAGAAATAAGCATTATTTAAATCAAGAAGATACTGATTTTTCCTTTTTTCCAAATCTGTTTTGTAAGTGTTGTCTGATATTGCTTTCGTTTTTTATTAGACTTTCTCACACAGACTTCTGGAGTACTATTCCCGACTACTTCTCCACACCTTGTTGAAGAAGTACTCGGGATCTCAGCAAAGTCATATGGATATTTAGCGTATGTCCAATTTCTGTCGTAGGGGTCTGTTAGGGGTTCAGGTTCATGCAAGTCATTGTAAACATACGTTAAAGCTCTCTATTCATAGTATTTTTGACTTTTGTCAGTACAGTCATAAATTCTTCAAAATTCAGTTGACCTAAGAATCTAAGATCTTTTTTTTTTAATCTAAGATCTAACGGTTACTTAATGCTCTTCATAAGGCGTTCCTAGAATCTTCTCCACCATGGTACAAACTCTACAATATTTTCCAGTCAACGTTCAGTTGCTAGAAAATTTCGAAAGACTACTCCTTTGAAATTATTATGTAAAAATACCGTAAATCTTCAGCAGCATATTTGAATGTTTACGCATTGCCTGAACAAAAGGTGCGACAGTTCGTTCTTCTTAAGATGAAATGTCGGAGGGCCAAAATAAATTTATTTGAATTCATATTGGAAAGGTGTTACGAATGTAACGATCGTGCAACAGCGTAAACAATGCAATATATGATTTTTTTAATGCCATATCCAGATCTAACGAAACAGGACCTCTGAAATCCACATTCAGATTACTAGTTTTTCCTGATGGGGTTTGAAATTTTGTTTCATAATCATTTGAATCATTTGTTCGGTATCAAAAGTAATGTGCGAATTTTGGACATATACGAATAATTTTAGTGAAATTATATGTGAAATTGTTTTATTTTTTCTGTATATTGTATATAATCTACAAGTTTATAATCTAGAAGAAGGATATTCTGTTGGAAACGTAAGAATACATCGGCGAATACGACTATTTGGCGACATTTTGGTCCGGTCCCTGTATCTCAATAATAGGTCCTGCACTTGAATAAATATAAGTGGTCATTATATTACCAGTAATCATATCTGGCTCCCATATGCCCTCCAGTAATTTCGAGAATAGAAATATCCGGCAGTTGGGTGAAAACTGCAGAAGGCCGAAGACAGTATCTGCCCCCTCTTGCAAATAGTTAGTTCACAGTGACGTCGCAATATTGAAAGCTTCGAATTTTAGATGCGCTTTTCTTGCGTTTTTGCATAACGTTCTTAGTAGTGTGAAGCGTAACTACTGATTGCACGCTGTAATAATGTGAATACCTATACAAGTATTTCTGTGGGAATTTCCAGAACCCTGAAGTGTTTCTATTGACAAAATAAATTTTATAAACCTATCATCGCACCTGTGTGCATTCAATCTATTACGAATCCGTATACCCGTAGCAATCTTTGGTGTCAGATGTGAGACTGAATGCCGGTAACAAAAGGGATGCAGGAGCAACTAAGATAGCTTGTGGCAGCTTTTGCTGCATTCAAAGAAGAAATGAAAACGGGGCTAGAGATGTAAGCTGGCCAAGAAAATATGGAAGGTGCTATCAAATCCGTTAAAGAAGAGATGCAACTGGGTCAATAAAAGATGTAAGGGCACTCAAGTCCGTTAAAAAAGAGCTTGAAGCTGGTCAAGAAGAAATGAAAAGGAAATTTTTGCCATAATAGAAAACAAATTCGAGACTATGGAAGGCAAAATATACATGGTTGAAGACAAATTTGAAGAAATTCAAGAAAGAGTTTCTGCTTTGGAGCAACAAATAGAAGAAAGAATTTCTGCCGTCCAACAACAAATCGAGCAACAAATCGATGACAAGTTTTTTGCTGCTGTCGCCAAGGAGGTTGAAGTTTTAATGAAATCCATAGCGACAGCTGGTCACAAACCTAACGCCTTTAAATCTGAACACATATCATGCCGGCTTTCTCTAAAGCTATCCACATATGTTGCGAAGACCTCCTGGTAAGTGTACAAGACGCAGTTCTCTACAATTGAAAGCCCAAATGGATAGGATTCCAAAGCTAAAGCCTGCCAATTCGCCGCCTCATTGAGTGGAGATGCAGCAAATATCCTTCAAACTCTTTCTGAAACCAATGGCTAGACTTCGACGCTTTCTCGCACGTTGGTGCTGCGCTTCGGCGAAAAGTCTTTAAAAGACTATAGCAGGATTCATTTGAAAGCTCGACAACTTAAGGCCATGGAAACATTCAGGAGCTCACCACGGATGTTGAAAGGCTGTCTCATCTTGCCCTTTCCGACTGTCCATCAGAAACAAGGAAAATCCTGTCTCTGCAGTACTTCATCGATGGCATCCGGGATCTTGAGATAGAGAAAACCCAGCCAACAGCAGATGCAGGATTTAAAAAGCGCTCTAGTGTAAGCCATGAAATTCGAGGCAGCGCAGCAAGCAACACACAGAGACCAACACCTAATCAGAGTTCCTGAAGTCCAGGAGCCAGTGGATCAATTGACGGCTTTTCTAAACGATTTAATCAGAAACGTCAGTGCCTTCATAAGGAAAAGGAAAGAAAAGAAAGCAACCCTAAAACGCTGGAACTGCGGTGCTGAAGGCCTCGTACGAAGGAACTGCAGAACTCCCTAGAGCACAGCAAATACAACAGCTCCCCAGCAAAGATACAAGAAACAAATTAGCGGTCATCCCGCGGAGCGGAGGTTGTCAGATAATGAGATGCTGCCATTTAAAATGCTTCAGATTTCTGCGATGAGTGGCGGTAGTAACGCACTCTTCATTATGGAACATATCAATGGAGCTCCTTACAGTATGACCTTGTTAAAGGAGCCGATACAGGAGTTATTGCAGAATGTAAAACTAAGCGACGATGAGAGAAATGCTGCAGAATATGTTATTCAGGAATTTCAAGATGTTTCCCTTACTACCGGATATCATCCGAAAAGATCTGGCTCAACAAATGGAAGGCAAACTCATCTGGACGCCGCCCCACGATTCCCTTCAGATTGTGTCCGAGAATAAACTCAACATCAATGGAAAACAAAACAATAGCATCACGTTTTGAAGTGCTGCCTACCACCACACGGCATATGTAGCAAATATTAAAGATCCTAGCATAATTGGAATCATACTTTCTACGGAAATACAATTTTTTTAGCCTTTAAAAATAATGAATTGCTTTCTGCATCTGAGAACATAAGCCTATTCGGAATTAATGATGAAGAATTTAAATCCGTCTACTATATAATAGCTCAACACGATATTATAATTCTAGTCAGAATAGAATTTTTACTTCCTGGATCCATAACTGAAAACAGAAATTTCGGGTACGGTATTTTGGAATATCCCAAGAACTGCAACATCGCGAAAGGAGTACAAGTAATCTCAGCAGTCATCGACCTCTCGAGGACCGTTATTTCGGTGAGAGTTGCCAATGTAAGTGATAAGAGGATAGTCATTAGGAAAGGTGAAGTGTTTGCAGCTTGTATTCCAGTGACCTATGTTGAACGAAAGAGTAACCCTCCAGAGTCCGTGTCTTTAGAGAACCTAATATAGGAGTTATCGCAGAATGTACAACTAAGCGATGAAGAGAGAAATACTGCTGAATGTGTTATTGAAGAATTTCAAGACATTTTCTCTCGCTCATCTTCTGACGTAGGTTGAATCAGTTTGACGCAGCATAGAATTGACACCGGACATGATCCACCAATCAAGCAATATCCAAGGTGTCTGTCTACCCATTGCTAAATAGGAAAGAGGTAGGAAGACTTCTAAAGGACATGCAAGAAAGCGACGTTATTGGGCCTTCAGCAAGTTTTGGGGTCTCTTCCAACGTCCTGGTCAAAAAGAAAGCAGCTTCAACTAGATTTTGCGTTGACTATCGCCGATTAAACGGAATTACGAAGAACGACTGCTAGCCTCTTCCTATAATTAATTCTAGAGACTATTCTAGAGACTATTTTAGAGACGACATTCTAGAGACTATTTCTGGAAGCAAGTGGTTTTCGACGCTTGATTCAAATAGTGGATATTGGCAGGTAGAGATATATCCTGATGATCGAGAAATATCGGCTTTTACTACGGGACAAGGACTTTGCCAATTCAAGGTGATACCATATGAACTTTGTAATGCTCTGGCAGTTTTAGAACGCACCATGGAAACTGTATTGAGAGGTCTTTCGTACGAAGCCTGTCTGATATACCTGAATGACATCATCATCTTCGGGATGAGTTTTAAAAACATCTAGAAAATCTCCGAAAGATGCTTCAGAAACTGAAAGAAGCCAATCTAAAGTTTAGTTCCACTTAATATAAACTATTCAGACAGGAAATGACTTACTCTGGACATGTCATCTCGACCAAAAAAGTATCTACGTGTCCAGAAAAAGTGTCGGCATGTAAACATTGGAGACGTTCCAAAAATGTCCATCAGCTAACAGCAAAGATGCTGCAAAAATAACAGCAAAGAAGTTTCCTGGAGCTTGTACCTACTATAGGAGATCTGTGGAAGACTTTTCTTCCATCGTAAAATTCCTTTATAAGCTGACAGAAAGCAAACAAACGTACTTGTGTACCACAGAATGTGAGGATCCGTTTAACAAGCTAAACAAGGCTTGAACATCTGCGAAAATCTTGACGTATTCTAAGCAGGACAAAACGATTTTTTCTCGGTATGGAGGCGAATAATGAGAATATCGGTATGTCTTGCCCCAAGAAATAAACGGTCAAGAACGTGAAGAATTACTGTGTCACCGAGAAATATTTGCTCTCCATAGTTTAAACATTTCCATAAATACCTCTACGGCTTAAAGTTCTACTCCGCACAGATCATCCATTGTTCACCTGGCTCTTAAATTTCTAGAAATCTGAAGCCCGAATATTTAGATGCCCACAGAGACTCTAGGAATATGACGTTACTGTCTTTCACCGGAAAGGATCGTTACACGGAAACGCCGACGCCCTTGTCTTGAAAACCTTGCCCAGAAATCTGCCGATATCGTTCCATGGTCAAAGCGAAATAGGAGCTGGTTAATTCAGTCGCAAGACAAATTGCAACATCAACATTGGCTAATAGAAACCCACTAAGTGACGAAGAAGTCAAGAAATACCAGTTGGAACACGGTTACATTAAACCCATGAGTGACTTATTGAAGTTTTCAAACGGGAAACCAACCTGCAGGATGTTTCGATCTATAATTCTACAGTGAACAATATTGGGGGTATCTGGGACTCACTCCATATTCGAAAAGGCATTTTCTACGGGAAATTCAAGTCGGATAATGGAAAGGCATTTGGATGGCAGCTGATACTTCCAAGATTCCTGATCTCGGACTTCTTAAAGAATTACATAGCAGTTCAACAAGAGGTCACTGCCGAATAATGGAGACTTTGCACAGAGTTCGAGAGCGGATCTATTGGAGTAATGCAAGGACTGATGGGCAAAAGTGGTGCCAATCTTGCGATGCATGTGCGGGTCGGAAAAGACCGAAAAAACGCAGTCTAGGAAAGCGGTAACGTTATAATGTAGGAGCAGGTTCGGAGTGCCTCTTGAGATTCCGATCAGGGAAGGAATTTTACTTTGGCTGTAATCAAAGAACTCTGCAAGATACTCGGCATTGACAAAACCCAAACGATACCTTTCCATCCTCAGTCAGACGGCATGATAAAGAGGTTTAAACGAACCATCCTTAATAACCTCTCATTGGTGGTTTCCAGAAACCAACAGAACGGGGACAAGAAGTTACCACTGTTTAAACTAGCTTAACTCAGTGCTGTCCACGATACTCCCAGATATTCCCCATCGCACATGCTCATCGGTCGTGATTTTCGTTTACCTTGTGATCTCTTGTTTGTCACCCTTCGAATGCGCCTTCTTCGCCTGAGGGATAAATTCCAAAATCTCCAGGCGCGGTTTGAAATGATGCATAGTTTTGCACGAGAGTAATTTAGCTTGGCGACAGAGAAGATGAAGACCGGATATGACACCAAAGCTACAGGACATCGATTCAATGTAAGTGACAAGGTGTAGTTATGGAATCCAGCTCGACGGAAAGGACTGTCTCCTAAACTACAGTCACCCTGGGACGGTCCATGCAAAGTCTTAAACAGGCTGAAAGATGTTGTATTTCGGATCCGTTCATTACGACAGGCTATCCCTTCATTATAGCCATAGTACATGGTTCCCCACAGTATGTGTGGGATTCAATGCAAGTGACAAGGTGCACATCGATTCAATGCAAGTGACAAGGTGTAGTTATGGAATCCAGTTCGACGGAAAGGACTGTCTCCTAAACTACAGTCACCTTGGGACGGTCCATACAAAGTCTTAAACAGGCTGAAAGATGTTGTATTTCGGATCCGTTCATTACGACAGGCTATCCCTTTACTATGGCCATAGTACATGGTTCCCCACAGTATGTGTAAATCGTATAATTAGACCATGGACATTTGTATATGAATTTGTGAATTTATGTGTTTATTTATTGGTTTAATATTTTATTTGTTTAAGGTCAGTTATGGCAATCATTGTTTTTAAGTATTGTATTGGTTTGCCTTAGTACGCTTCCTGTCCAGGGATTGTACTCCCCGGAACGTGCAGTCTTTGGAAAGGGGGCAATGTTATGAATTCTGTACATATACGAATAATTTTAATAAAACTATATGTGAAAGTCTTATACTTTTCTGTATAATCTAACAGGAAAATCTAGAGTGAGGACATTCTGCCGGAAAAATAAGATTACAGGGGCAAGTTTATTTGAGTAGGGCTATCTCGCAAAATTGGCGAGATATCGCCAGCTGGCAATGGTTTTGGAGACTACTTTTTGTCACCAAATTTGGCGAGAAATTGGCAAAAGTCACCAAACTTGATTTTCAACATATCGGTCCGGTCCCTGTATCTCCGCAATAAGTATTGTAATTGAATAATTTGGTCACTATGTTAGGTGTAACCGCATCTATATCTCATATGCCTTCCATTCATTTCGAGAAGCAGGAAAGCATTAGAAATATCTTGGCGGCCGAGTGAAATCTGTACAAGGCCTAAGAAAGCATCTGCCCTCAGTTGCAGTAGTAGAGTTGTTAGTTTAGAGCGACTTTGAAGTATTGTGGAGTATTGAAGACTTCGCCTGTTAGATACGGTTTGCTTGCGTTGTGTTTAACGTTCCTAGTAGTTTGAACTGTAACTACTGATCGTACTTTGTGACACTGTGAACACGTACATTATTATTTCTGTGAAAAGTTCCAGAACTCTGAAATGTTTCCTTTGATGAAATATGTTTCATGAACCTATCATCGACCTATGTGCATTCAATCTATTGCGAACCCGTGAGCTCGCAACAATGCAACTTGCAACTTCTGTTTTAGAATTGTGAAGTTCTACCCTTTTATTTAACAGTTAAATGTGAGGAACCTCTTACACCGATAACTGAATAATCACTTGAGTGTGTGAACAGAGACGTAAGAGTCAAGAAGGGTTAATTACCCTTTATTTCTCAAAGTAAGATTTAACACAGTCGGCTCCTATCTCAGAGAGTACAGCAAAGCCTCCACTTGGGCTTGAACTCAAGTAATAAGAATTAAAGCTTAACTAATGCTTAACTAAAAAGATATAGCCGAAGTTATCAAGATTCTAAGTAGTTAGCCCCTAAATCTCAATTAAGTATGCGAAGCTATCAGGGGCCTGAAGTACGGCCGAACGTAGTAATAGCTTAAAGAGAGACGTAGCACAAAGGCAAACACACTCTAGTCAGAAATTCTGGCTCTCTAACGAAGTCAGTGAAACATATACTTAAATACTACTCTTACAGATTTGCATTAAACGCGTTTTTGAAAATACATTCTGGTAGGAAATTGTAAGCTGAAGTAAAGTGGGACAAACTTAAAGAAACTGTTATAAACTTTAAAGAATATTAATTTTTTTGAGACCTTCCACTCTTCGTCTAACTCGCACATTTTCTGATCTCCAAAACAAAAAAAAACTTGATGTATTAATTTAATTAATATGGGATACAATAGAGGTGCCTAAGTTTCTGAACATACCCCTAAGGCTTTTAAATTGCTAGCGTGCGTTTGACAAGTATCTAACAATTCTGTAAGCAGAGAGACATCTGTTTATTTCCTAATTGGTGTGATGTTCAGCAACTTATTTAGAATTAGTCACCAAAGTCTTTTTGCCAGATCTTTCTTTTAAAATCTCTATTGCTGCTTCGTAGTTTTTCTTTGTCAGTGTATTTCCTTTAATTCCATTCGCAGCTATTGCAGTTAAATATAAGTAATTAAATTTATCTCCGTTAGATAAAACATCATTTCACTGTATTAACGATGCAAATTGGTCCCACAATTTTACCAATCAGCAGGATGGCCATCAAATCTTTTTATTGGTAACAAGGGTAATTTAATTTAGAAGTCAAACAAGAAAAATCAGCGTTATGTTTTCAAATTTTGTTGTTCGTTTATCTTCGCTATTTATATTTCGAAATTAATTTCTAACAGTTCTTTCAAATTAATTTGATAGCTTCATTTAAATAAATTGCTCTTCCAAATTTAAACACATTAATTAGAGGAATTACTAGATATTAGAATCAGGTTAATATTTGTTCGGCGTGTTATTGTATTTTAAGGATAATTTAACTAAATACTTTTTTTTAATTTTAACAGAACATTAGGTTTTTGTAGTTTTCTTTGTGTATCTGGTTTGCATTTACTAATAGCAGGTTTAACTTATTTGTACATTTAAATCAATTTTTCGTGATACTCGTCACACTTAATAATTTCGGTTTCGATTTCTTTATGATCTGTAATTTGATCTTGAATTTCAGAATCTCTTTCTTTTAACTGTTTAAATTTCAAATTTGTCTGCTGTGAAAGTTTTTCTAACTCTTCTGTTCCCTTTTCGATTTTAGAAATTAATCTTGTCATAAGCTATCTAACAGTTGTTCGTTCAGCCTTCGCTATTTATATTTCGAAATTAATTTCTAACAGTTCTTTCAAATTAATTTGATAGCTTCATTTATAAAAATTGCCCTTCCAAATTTAAACACATTAACTAGAGGAATTAGAAGTAATTCGCAATATAAAACTGACTTCTTAACAATTAAGAATGGTAAATCTCACTTCATCAGAAGTATAAAAGAAGAAGTAGAAGTAGTTTGGAATAAGTGGGTAAGTATAAAATTGAAACTTATACTTACCCACTTATTCCAAACCATGCTTTCCAAGCAGCGATTGGCGTAGCGGTAAGAGCTCGGACTAGCAATTCGATGATTGTGGGTTCGACTCCGCGGGTGCAGACTTTTATTTTTCTATATTTTTCTCAATTCTTATATTGTTACGTTTATACGGGTTCGTAGATTTGAGAGTATTCGATGAAAACACGATGCAGAACAATAAAAAGCACAATTTATTTACAAGAATCACTATTTACAGCACAGTTCCAAAATTGCCTTTAAAAGCGTCGAAAATCTACATAAAATACGCTGAAACAATCAGCAACACAGCTTCAGGCTGTAACTGTAAAGGTAGCTTCACGGCAACACTAAACTTATAATAAACACCGTGGAACAATCACCAATACACTGTCAAGCTATACTGTAAAGATAGCTTCACGGCAAAGCCCTATCTCGATCGCTTTCCGTTCACAAATGTCTCGCGTAGCTTAGCACTCACAGTAAACAGCTATTCTCACAATTAATCACACTCTGCCGGCTCTCAGAAACGCAAGGGTTTATATAGCTTTTCATTAGGTTCCACAGGTTTCGAGAAATATCTCGACAGGAAATTATTCTAGAAGCTTCCCGATTGGACCATGGAATATCGCCGATTTGGTCGCCAAATGGGCGATAAAGTCGCCAATCTGGCAACCCTACCATACACTATTTTATGGCAACCCTAGTGCTATGCCGGAAAGCTTACATACAGGCGCAACCGCCGAATTTTTCGTAACACTGCCCCCTCCCAAGGACTGCACGTCCCGGGCAGTACAATCCCTGGCTGGGAGCCAAAAAGAAATAATCGAAAAAGCTACAAAACAAATAAATTACAATAATAACAAAATTTGCAAATATTTACAGTATTTACAAATAACAAAAACATTTACACTAATTACAAAGATCTATGTACAAGCAACTATGCATAAATCATACAATTAAACATAAAAACATTACGAAATACGGGGTACCCATAACAAAAATAACTATCACTAATTACTATGGCCATAGTATGGAGCTAACCTATCATAATGTACAATCTTAGGTTTGGAATTGGGAGACTTACGGATCCGTATTACGACGTCATTCAGTCTGTTGAGGACTGTGTAGGGACCTTCCCAATGCGATTGCAGTTTGGGAGAAATGCCCTTACGACGGCTCGGATTCCACAGCCAAACCTTGTCGTTTTCCTGGAACTTATGTTCGGTCGCTCTTGCGTCGTACCTCTTCTTCATCCTGTCCGTCGAGATGTTAATTCGCTCTCGAGCAAACCTGTGCATCGTTTCCAACCGGGCTTGGAGATCTTGAACGTACTCCTCAGGAGAGGACTGTAGATCCGGAGGACGGCCGAAAAGCAGGTCACTCGGAAGACGGAGATCACGACCGAAGAGCATTTGAGAAGGGGAATAGCCGGTACTCTCGTGGACGGCACTACGGTAAGCAAGCAGGAACAGGGGCAGCTTACGATCCCAGTCTTCTTGGTTCTTGGAAACCATAAGCGATAGGTGGTTCAAGATTGTGCGGTTAAATCTCTCCACCATGCCGTCAGACTGCGGATGTAACGGGGTGGTCTGTGTTTTCTTTATTTCCAATAAGTCGCACAGTCCTTTGAACACAGCCGAAGTGAAGTTCCTGCCTTGGTCGGTATGAATCTGGAGGGGAGTTCCAAATC
The DNA here is from genome assembly GCA_000611955.2 of Stegodyphus mimosarum. Taxonomy (NCBI): domain Eukaryota; kingdom Metazoa; phylum Arthropoda; class Arachnida; order Araneae; family Eresidae; genus Stegodyphus; species Stegodyphus mimosarum. The sequence goes on along the minus strand of KK118602.1, from coordinate 11,838 downwards.
TAGATACCCAATTCTGCAACAGGACTTCAGCCGTAGTGACAGCCTCTTGGTCTGGAATTGGATATGCTTCAGGCCACTTCGTAAAATAATCCATGACAACTAGAATGTATCTGTTGCCATCTTTAGTCCATGGCAGAGGTCCCAGTATATCAAGGGCAATTCGCTCGAAAGGCGCTCCAACGTTGTATCGCTGCATTCTTCCGCGACAGCGTTCCTTTGGTCCTTTCTTGGCTGCACAGGCATCGCAAGACCGGCACCATTTCTCAACGTCGTTTCTTGCGGAACTCCAAAAGAAGCGCTCTCGAACTTTGTTTAATGTCTTCATATAGCCGAAATGCCCTCCTGTTGGGCTGCTGTGTATTTCTTTCAGGACATCAGGTATTCGGTTTTGAGGAAGCAGCAGCTGCCATCTTTTATTAGTTCCATCGTCGCTTTCCCACAGTCGATATAAGACTCCATTTCGAAGGTGAAGTGAGTCCCAGAGAGCCCAGTACCTTTTAGTCATAGGACTGAAGATGGAAACGTCCTGCCACTTGGGTTTCGTAGCCGATGATTCCTTCAGCTCTATTATTGGCTTAATGTTAGGATCCGCCAACTGGTCTTCTCTAACTTTTTCATGACTCCACGGATCTGGCTCCGATGCTGTTGAAGATGTTACTTGTCGGATGCTAGGATTCGCCAAACCATACTTAGCTTGTGCTCTTGAACAATACCCGCAATGCGCAGGACAAGGCTTCCTAGATAAAGCATCCGCATTTCCATGGGAGGAGCCTTTACGATGTTTTATTTCAAAGTCATATTCCTGGAGTCTTTGAATCCATCTGGCTATCTGTCCTTCAGGATTTTTGAAATTCAATAGCCAAGTTAGGGAAGCATGATCGGTGCGGAGCAAGAATTTTCTGCCATAGAGATAATGATGGAAATGCTCTATGGCTTTTACGATAGCGAGCAATTCTTTCCGAGTGACGCAATAATTCCTTTCCGGTTTTGACAAGCACTTACTCCAATAGGCTATCACTCGCTCTTCACCGTCAATCATCTGGGAAAGGACAGCTCCAACACTTTCGTTGCTTGCATCCGTATCAAGTATGAATTGTTTGTCGATCTGGGGATATGCGAGCACAGGCGTGGATGTTAATGCCGTCTTCAGCTCATTAAAAGATTTTTCGCATTCCTCAGTCCACACGAATTTCTGTTTATTTTCCGTTAATCTATGCAGAGGTCTTGCGATGTTGGAGAACCCCTTTACAAATCTTCTGTAATAAGTGCAGAGTCCCAGGAAGCTCCGAAGTTGATGAACATCCACAGGGCGTTCCCAGTCCTTGACTGCCAAAACTTTCTCTGGATCCGTACGGACACCTTCGGCGGAGATGATGTGACCCAGATAGGTGACTTCGCTGCGGAACAGCTTGCATTTAGAAGGACTTAGTTTGAGGTTGGCATCTTTCAATTTTTGGAACACCTTCCTGATGTTTTCTAGATGTTCCTCGAACGTACGGCCCACTATAATGATGTCGTCAAGGTAAACCAGACAGGACTCGTAAGATAGGCCACGAAGCACTGTTTCCATCAAGCGTTCAAATGTTGCAGGGGCGTTACAGAGTCCAAACGGCATAACTTTAAACTGCCACAGTCCTTGGCCAGTAGTGAACGCAGTTTTCTCTCTATCGTCCGGGTGAATTTCCACTTGCCAGTATCCGCTCTTAAGGTCCAGAGTGGAGAACCATTTGTGTCCTGATAGCGTGTCTAGTGTGTCGTCAATCCTCGGAAGAGGGTAGCTGTCTTTCTTAGTGATATTATTTAGCTTCCGGTAGTCGACACAAAATCTTGTCGAGCCGTCTTTCTTCCGGACGAGAACTATAGGAGATGCCCATGGACTTGTGGATGGCTCGATGATGTCACTTTCTTGCATCTCCTTTAGAAGATTTCCAACCTCTTCCTGCTTTGCGAATGGTAGGCGTCTGGGATGTTGCTTGATCGGTGAGTGATCACCCGTGTCAATTCGATGTTGTGTCAATTTCGTGCGGCCAACATCTCTGGATGTTCGAGAAAATAGATCTTCAAATTCACTAATTGTTTTCTCTGCTGCACATTTCTGTTCGGCGGTTAAGTTTGTTCTCTGCAGCAGTTCATCAATTAATTTCGCTGTTGACTCAGTGGGCATTGCAGGTGGGGCCTTGTAAACGCACGTAACCGGCGTGCAGGTTGCTAGCACTTTACCCTTCTGGATTGTTCTCGGACTATGGCTAACATTCGCCACTCTCACGGGGACGAAATTTTTGGAGAGGTCCACTAATGTAGAGGCGACTAATACATTTCTCGAGCTATTTTCGGGATATTCAATTATTCCAAACTTGAAGCTATTTCTGTTTTCTATGCAGCCGGATATTAGTAATTCTGTCATCGGAGGGATCGTGACGTCCGTTTTCGCTATTACTTGGTGAGCTGAAGGAATATCACTCTTCACTTCAAACACGGGTATATCCTCCCTCGCAGAGTGCATTTCGTTGCGTTTGAAGTCCAGTGTAAAGTCATATTTCCGCAAAAAGTCTAATCCAAGTATTAATTCGTCCGCGATGTCAGCGACGAATGCCAAGTGCTGGTAAGTCTCATTTCCGAAGATAATGGTGATGTTAATTTTACCTTCAATGGGGATCTTGTCACCTGTCACTGTCTGTAGAGTCACACAGGGCGGAGTCCAGGGCAAAGTCTCGTTTAGTTCCCGCGCTACGTCTGTTCTGACGATGGTTACGTTAGCTCCCGTATCAATGATCATCTTACAAGGGTGTTTATTCACGTATCCTTCGACGAACAATCCGTTATCTCCGCCGCTCATTGACGAGATCTGAAGAACTTTCAGAGGGGCTACATCTCTGCCTGGCAACCTCTGCCCCGTGAGATTGCCACATTTTAGTTTCCCTGGTTTTGTTTCACGGGAGCTGCCTCCCGGTCTTGGCTCACGTGACAGTTCCTGCGCAGATGTCCTTCGAGTCCGCAATTCCAGCACTTCATTGCTTTCTTGTCGGTGTTTCTGTTATTTGGCTTATTTAACGCTTCTCGAATCTCTCTTAACATTTCTTGTTTAAATTTTCTGACATCAAAATTTTCATTTTCTACTTTAGCCGCTCTGATCGCATGGCGATCTTTTCGGTCTGCTGAGCCGACGCAAACTTCATCGCATAGATTAATGCAGATTTCAGGTCTTTGAGATCAGCCAACCTGAGAGCCTTCTGAATTTCTTGATCCTTGACTGCATCGACGAAATGCATAAGGGCCAGATTTTCACGGACATCGGGTGGACAGTCCGGATATGCATGGTGCGCCAGCCTTTCAATATCAGTTGCTAGTTCTTGGAGGCTTTCAGTCGTTTTCTGTTGGCGGGTTTTGAGTTGGAGACGGCTACAGTCCTTTACGCATTTTTCTCCGAATCTGAGTTCTAGTGCGTTCGAGAGGGCATCAAAACTGGAAATCTGGTCTTGTGGCAGAACTCCTAGGATATCTGCAGCATCGCCTCGGAGTGATGCAGCTAGCTGTGATGCCTTCATCTGGGAATCCCATCTGTTAGTGTCAGCCACGATGGCGAACTGGGTCTTGTACACATTCCACGACGATTTTCCGTCGTACGTACTGGGTTTGATTGCCGTATGAGGAGAACCTGGGAGAATCTTAAAATCTTCAATTTCTCTCTTCGGCTCAGTTCGTTTTTCTTTCAACATGTCTACCTCTTCCCGAAACTTCCTAAATTTTTCTTCGAATCTTTCTTCCATATCGGCTATTTTAGTTGCAGCTTCCTCCTTCAGTTCCTCTTTCATATCTTGTAATTTGGTTTTGGTTTCCTCTCTAAGCTCCATGATGTCGCTTCTAACCTTGTTTTGCTCCATTTCCATCTGTCGCAGTTGCTCTTGAAGCTTTTCTTGTCCGGCTTTTATTTCTTGTTTCATCTCTTCTTGTCTGGCGTCCATCTTTTCTTGTCTGGCTTTCATGTCTTGTTTCATCTCTTCTTGTCTGGCGTTCATCTCTTCTTGTCTGGCTGTCATCTCTTCTTGTCCGGCTGTCAAAGCTGCTAACATGTCCGCTTTCAGAGCTGCTAACATGTCCATCAAAGCATTCATTTCCTCCGCCATTGCTTTCTCCTGTAGACGGGTGACGGGCATTCACTCTCAAATCCCACTTCTGACACCAGTTGTTGCGTTTTACGGGTTCGTGGATTTGAGAGTATCCGATGAAAACACGATGCAGAACAATAAAAAGCACAATTTATTTACAAGAATCACTATTTACAGCACAGTTCCAAAATTACCTTTAAAAGCGTCGAAAATCTACAATAAATACGCTGAAACAATCAGCAACACAGCTTCAGGCTGTAACTGTAAAGGTAGCTTCACGGCAACACTAAACTTATAATAAACACCGTGGAACAATCACCAATACACTGTCAAGCTATACTGTAAAGATAAGCTTCACGGCAAAGCCCTATCTCGATCGCTTTCCGTTCACAAATTTCTCGCGTAGCTTAGCACTCACAGTAAACAGCTATTCTCACAATTAATCACACACTTAATCACACTCTGCCGGCTCTCAGAAACGCAAGGGTTTATATAGCTTTTCATTAGGTTCCACAGGTTTCGAGAAATATCTCGACAGGAAATTATTCTAGAAGCTTCTCGATTGGACCATGGAATATCGCCGATTTGGTCGCCAAATGGGCGATAAAGTCGCCAATCTGGCAACCCTACCATACACTATTTTATGGCAACCCTAGTGCTATGCCGGAAAGCTTACATACAGGCGCAACCGCCGAATTTTTCGCAACAATATTATTCTTTTTCCGTTCGGTTATCACTTCTGATCAGATTAGATTTTCTTGGGCAAAAAGATGCAAACTATAATCTATCGCCGTCTTAAATCGTTGCTTCGACGCTTCGCTGTGGATGCTATCGTCTGGCTCCTGTTCTTTTTTCGTCGACGTTCCAGACATATCAATATTTTCACTTCTGTCCGACATTTTCGATTTTTCCACAATATTTTTCTCACAGTTTTATTTCACAAAAATTTCGATATCTTCCGGAATATTCTCACAATGTTCTCGTACAATTCAAATTACTTGACCAAGGGATAGCAAACGAAGGAGCTGCATAGCTAGCGTCGTCCTTAACGGTCAGTGGCACCTTTTTTCTACTTGCGCCAAGAATCTAACTTCTTATTCAACTCTTGGACATTTGAACCTTAGCGGTTTTCTTTCGTTTCTTTAGCCATTGCTCTTTTTGAATTGTTCATTTCTCTTAACGATGATGTGGAGGTAATTGCTTTAATTAGCAAAGGTACTCCGTAAGCCTTCGCCTCGGTCCTTGGTCCAAGAATGTATTGTTTGTGTACACCCGCCAGGAGCGACCTTCAAGTGAAAACGAATCTTATTGTGAAACGACTATTCACGTTTATGGCACATACCCCAAGGAGGGGGAAATAGCCAATAAAGGAGAAAGAAGAAGAATTTCTGTTTGAACATGTCGGAAAAGTTGACAACTTAGCCATCTGGAGTTCCCACTTTGGGTACTTTCCTTTCTGGCAATGCCCTGCATATCCTATAAATTTGAGAGAAATCGGTGATGACGGAGTAGGGAACGCCCCCTCGTTAGAATGAATTAGAATTGTTCTCAGATTTATGCACCATTCGATAACCAGGCCTTTTAAAAATCGGAGGAGAAGTCTACTTAATTATACTAATAAAATCTGTGCGCGTCTGTGTTTTTTGTGTGTTTCTGGCGTTATTTCCTGCGGAACGGTGGAGAGTTGAATTTCGAAAAAGGTACCACCCCCGGATATTAAAAATTCGTGGGAAACCATTTCGACCATTCTTATCTGCATACGGCTTTAATCAGCCGAGTATTAATTAAAAACTCTGAAAACGCTAATTTTCGCACTTATTTTTCCAAGTGGCAACAGTCTGTCGAGCTGGAAGATAAAAATCTACTTTATTTCGATAAGTGTTGCCACTGCTCGTTTTCAAATCGTAGAGTTTGTTAATAAAAAAATCTGTCAAGTTTTATGAAATATAAAATAAAAATAGCATTACCAAACATAAAATATATTATTATTATTATAAAAGACGTTGAAGAAAGCATGCGATTCTTCTGCATCCTGACGCGCAACCTTGAAGAAAGCACACGATTGCATGTAACGTCATTGTAAAACGAAAATTTTTCGCTAATGTCAGCATTTTAAATAAATAACTGTTGCTGGTATCTTTTTTGTTTCGGGTTAGGATAATTGATAAGATATGTTATTGCCGCGTTAATTCTTTTATTGATATTGAGAAAAAGGTGTTATATTAAATTTAAATCAAGACTTCTTACGTATTAAACTGAAGTGTCAAACGTTTTTGTTTCCTGATTTGGCAAGGAAAAATTTAATTACGAACCGGATGTTGCTTGGAAAGAATGAACGCATTTCATTTACATTGAAGCGTCTTTATTCATTTTCTTTCCCCCCCAGGCGTATGTACAACATACAAGTTTTGCTTTGGCCGCAGCCGCCTAGTATTTTGTAAAATTTGTTGTTAAATCATCATCACCATTTAAATATTGTTTATACCCACGCGATAAATGCAAGTTATTTTCCACTTTAACACTTTCTACAGGAAAACGGATTCATTGGCTACAATGTATTTCAGATTTAATTACGGACACAGTAAAATGTAAAATTTTAAGTTCGGTTTGAAAAACGAATGTTGAGATAACGACTAAAAAAAAAAATCTGAAAGGTTTCAGATAAATTTCGTCCAAAGGGGCGTTTTTTAACGTTTTGCGTGTTACCTTTATTTATTAAATATCATGCTCTTCGCACTTAAACCATAAAATTCAGTTCAACAGCAATATCGTAAAATTATTTTTAAATGAGTATATCTTTAGAATTTCTGATACACAGTCTCGCGCGCTAAAAACCCCGTAGAGTGTTGCCATTGCTCGCTTTTAAATCGATTGAGTTTAATCATCAAAAATTCGTTTAAGTTTTACAAAATATGAAATAGATAATAAAACAAATTCCAAATTCAGGCTTCTAGATGCGCATATTCGCGTGAAAAGATTCTCGTACGTACGTTATTCAAAACTGGATGGCTCTAGGTACCGTTGTTTTATCACATTTGGAGTAATATACATACATTTATGAAGATTCTTCATTATTTAATTTCTTTAAATATATTTCAGGGTTGCAATATTTTGTGGCAAGAGTTTGAAAAGTGATTCAGATTTTTAATATTTCCAACGCAAAATCGCAAAACAAAAACAATAGTCTTTCAAGAGCAGAGCGCCTTTGGACTAAAAACAAATTCCAAATTTCGAATTTGGGCTTCCAGATGCGCATATTCGGGTGGAAACGTATGTTATTCAAAATTGGATGGCTGTACCGTTGTTTTATCACATTTGGAAAAATATACATTGTTACACAAAACATATATGTCTTCTTATCCATTATTAAAGAATCTCGGGGCTAATAATGAAGACCATAAAGTACGACGAAAACTACTTTATTAATGGATTAACACACAAAAAAGGAATAAAAAGGTGAGAGAATTTTATGCTACATAGTTCGCGCTGAGCTTTCCAAGTCCTAAACTAGAGTTCGTTGTGTCATACGACCTGCCATAGGTCATAGGTCATCATTCTTGTAATAGGTAACGACTCGAAGGTCTCTGCCTATCTATCATCGCTTCAAAGTCCTGATGAAGAAAAAGCATAATCCAATTATTTTGGAACATCCATCTGCACTTGTTGTGCTGTAATCGTCGAAAGGGAGCTTTAACATGCAATACGACTTGTACGAAAAGGAATGTTTATATTTTTGCGAATCTCGCATCACGTGACCAAAAGCAGATGCTCCGTTAGTGAAGCTCCCAAGAGCCGTGCCTATATATGCCTATATATTTTTTTACCTGAGGCAAAGGGGTAAATGTGCGCCCCTTCATACAATGCAAGATTATTTGTTGACCTATTTGTGTGTGGTGGGGGAGAATAAATAAATAATACTAAATGATGTTTGAAAACATAACATTATACAAACACATGTATATATATATATATATATATATAAGAAAGAAAAAAAGTGCAATAACTAAAATATGGTACATTTCGTTTTCAATCAGCCTTGTTTATTATTCGGATGCTATTCTAGAAGGCGTTTATGAAATTGCAAAACTCAGCAGTTATGTCGCCGTCTATGTTCAGTTAGTGGACTTTGGTAAGTTTGTTATAACTATAGAATAAATTAATGATATTAATTTTTCTTTTTTTTTTTAGCTAGATTGTTTATAACGCAAAATTCTTTTAATATTCACTGATGTATTCCGAAATTAAAAGTTAAAAATCATAAATTTTAAAAATAAATTTCTGAATTTTTGATCGAATAGCTAATTTGGCGCCCCTTCTATTTGTTCACTTGAGGCAAGTGCCTCACCCTCGTCCCGGCCCTGGAAGCTCCAGCTTTCAGCTACCAAAAAATTGCTCTGTCTTAGTAACGATCAGTGCAAAAGAGATGGCGCCACTGATGCAGCCGAAACTAGGACGCGCTTAAGGCGCTATGCTATTCCTGATTACTCAGGAAATCTTTATTTTATGAAAAAGAAGAACTCGAAAAAGGACCTATAATGGATTGGTAAAGGCCCTCAGGGGTCGAAGTCCTCTAACAAAAGCGATGGTCTACGATCTACGGTCTTTAAGAATGAGTCACGCCATCTGTTACATTCTTTCCCTCAAGCCGTATAAGGTGTCCTCAGTATACGGCTTGCTCTTGGCGCCTGCTTTCTGGCAAGGACAGATTGTCCATCGGATTCAAAGACTGTTTTGGTTCGACCTCTTCCTCGAATGAGGTGTAAAGGAGAGTTTTGCCCTATATATGGCCGCAGGCCAGATACATGGTAGTCACCTAGGAAGAAAAAGGATCATCAGTAACAGAGTTTAATGCACATCTCGCGCGCTGTTCTTTATGTTGACTGAACGGTGGGAACCACATATCCGCAACAAAGTTAGCTTTGGAGCAGGCACAGGAACAATGGCCTATTTTACCACAGCGATAACATTTACGATTATCTTGTTGACAGTCTCGGAATATATGCCGAAGTTTTCCACATATGTAACACGCTGTCATGTCTTTTTTGCAATCTCGGAGAATGTACCTTTTGGAGTCTTGAGCAAGGTGACCGGTTCTTCCACAATTATAATATTCATTGGAATTCATGACCTATCTCACCACTTCTTTCTTTGGCGGAGATATACGATTTCTTGGAATTGTGACAGATCTGTTATTTTTAGAATCACATTTTCCCGCAGAATTTATTTCTGCCTCTGAAAATTTTCTCGCGTCTATTCTGTTATTATTTGCACTAATACTTTGCGCCACATGCCAATGAGCCTATTAATCGTTAAAATCTTTCCTATCCGCTTTTTGCTTTAGTGTTTGTATTGTATATAAAAAAATCAAAAAATATAAAACTACAAAAAAAGTATATGAAAACTAATATTTCATATTATTAATATTAACTTTTTACTCTATCCCTAAACTTTTTTGAGTGTAAGTGGCTCCCTCTAGTGTGCATCAAGTAAATTAACTTACGCATTTTTACTATTTCTGCTCACTTTATTTAATTCTGATGAGGAGGTAAATGGTTTTGAACCATAGGCACTTCGTAATACAAAATCATTGGCATTGGGATCTTTCTACTGGTTTTGTTAAAATTTTGCACTTTGGGAGTATGTTCTTCCGCTCTTTGAAAGGTACCTGAACTGAGCAGATATTTCTCTCCACTTTCTCTTGACAGAAACTTGTTAAATTTCGCCTTAAAGTTATGGCGAAAGGCTAATTTCGCAATAGGCTATTTTCAATTCGCAGTTAAATCCTTTCTAAAATCTGTCTATGAAGAAATCTATATATTTCTATCACTGATACGAAGAAACTTTAATTTAAATATTTATTTACAATATATACAGTTAAACAGTTAATAAATCATCATTATGCAATTCTACAAAACAAAGGATAAGGTTTACTACGCCTTTCCCGTCTAGCGTCTAACATCTAATTAATTTTTTCTACTTCAGGTGGGGGGCGCTGCTATCGCTCTATGACATCATATTTCTCTACAGTCCCCACCTGAACTCATGGAGTTCACACAATTAAGAAGAATAAGAATTAAATCCAAATAAAATGAAAATACTTACAGTTACTTACTGTCACAAACTAAAAAAAAGGAAAAAATGTTCTTCTGAACATCTACTAAAATATAAAATAAAACTAATTAATCAATTAAATATAAGAAATTATTGAATAATCAATAAGTTCAAAAAGTTCTCCTTAAATATCGGAGTTGATAGTTCAGTCAATAGTTCTAAAGTTTGTTCACAACTTCTAAAGGATATAAGAGCTGTATGGGTCTCTTAATTTGTCCTTTGGACGTCTTAATTAAACAAGAACGAACATGTTGATCTCGTCCTCTGTATAACTCTATTACCACACCAAGTTCCCATAAAAGTTTGGACTTTGTAAATCCTTCCAAGAGAACGACATCTCCAACCTTTAATTCTTTACTATGGCTAAGATTATCCGAATGGTGGGCCGATCGCAAGTCACGTAGATATTGTTCCTTCCATCTTTTCCAGAGATGTTCTAAAAGTCTTGTTTGGTACACTTGTCGTTTCATCAGATAACTTCTATTCGAATTCTTGTCAATCATCTCGATAAAATGAAGTGGATAATTATGATTTTGTCGACCAAAGTTAAGAAAATGTGCTGGTGTCAGAGGCTCTAAGTCATTGTAAGTATAAGTTAAAGGTCTTTGATTTATGACATACTCAACTTCTGTCAAAATAGTAGTCAACTCTTCAAAATGTAATAGGGCTTTTCCAAGTGTTTTTCTCAAACAATCCTTTACAGACTTCACTAAACGTTCATAAAATCCTCCCCACCATGCAGCACGTTCTGCGATAAATTTCCAGTTTATCTTTTTATTGGCAATAAAATCTTGAAATTTGGAATCCTTCAGTACTTTTGAAAAACATTCGAATTGTCGATTTACCTTTTGAAAAGTTTTGGCATTATCCGAGTAAATTGTGTCACAATGTCCTCGCCTTGATACGAATCGTGTAAAAGCCATCACAAAATTTTCTGTTGACATACTGGAGACTAGCTCTAAATGAAGGGCTCTTGTAACAGCACAGGTGAAAAGAACTATGTACGATTTATCAGTTCCTGATGCAGATCTAACCCAAATTGGGCCCGCAAAGTCCACTCCAGAAACAAGAAATGGCGGAGTCTCAACTATTCTGTCTTTAGGCAGCTGTGCGGTCATCTGTTGAGCGGGTTTTGCTGTATATTTTCTATAAATAAGACAGTTTCTAAGTAGGCAAGAGGATAGGATGTTTTTCTTCGGTGCTGAAATCGGAAAATTGTAATCTTCCTCCAAGCCGTAAGATTCCTTTATCGTCTAAAAACGGGGAAAAGGAATATATGGATGACTTCTTAGATATGCTTTTATCAGTTTCTAATGCCGAAATTTCCAAATTATATGCTACTCTTTGAATTCTACGGATCCAGAATTCTTCTGCAACTTTAAGCTCTTCAGCTGTGGGAACATTTGTGAAGTTTGCATGTTTCCTAGCTTTCAAAGTGAATCGTCTAATCCAAGATGTTATTCTTAATATTTTCATGAGATTACTGTACTTGGAAATATCAAACAATTCACCCTTCTCTTGTACGATACATTTATACTGTTGGGTACAAGAAAAGGTCTTTCTATATTCTAAATTTTCTTCTTCAACAACGTCCACATTACCAGAGGGCCAAAATTCTGAA
>KK118600.1:0-11790 GCA_000611955.2 Stegodyphus mimosarum | reverse complement strand
CGAAAAGGACTTTCTCCGAAACTACAATCACCTTGGGATGGTCCTTACACAGTCCTAAACAGGCTAAACGACGTCGTGGTTCGGATACGTAAGTCATCGAACTCTAAACCTAAAGTCGTTCATTACGACAGGTTAGTTCATTACTATGGCCATAGTACGTAGTGAAAATATTTGTAAATAATAATGTAAATAGTATAAGACCATGGTCCTATTTGTATTTAGTATTTGATTTGTATTTGTTAAGTATTAGTATTTGATAAGTATTTGCACTTGATAGCATTTGTATTTGATAGTATTAGATAGTATTTGTACTTAGTATTTGATAGTATTAGATAGTATTTGTACTTAGTATTTGAATTGTATTTAGCGTTGGACAGAATTTAGTTTGCTGAAAGTTGTTTATTGCAATTATTGTTTATTTTGTTATTATAAAGTAACGTTTATTATAGTACTGATGTCTTAGTTGTACTCAACTTCCCGTCAGAAGAAGCGCGTGTTTTCAGCTTATGCTAATTTGAAGTAGAGCCAAGTACTAAAGCAGACGTAGAAACCTCTCAGTGTCATAGCACTTGCTTATGAATTATGACATGTCAGGATATCCTCTCCATCGTTGGTCTTGGTTCCTTGCATTGCGGTGTCTGGCACCCCTGTTCTTTTCTCTACTCTCATCTTTCTTCTCTCTTGCTTCAGTTATCTTTCTTACTTTTCAGGAAAAATACATTAGGAGCACTTTGTTGCAAACTTCAGTGAGCCGGATACACCGCATCTTATGTGGTATCCCGGCGATAGATTTCCAGATTAGACTAGACTCTCAGTGTGAGAGAGCGTTTAGTCTCAGATCACGGTCATTCTGTTCGACGTTTGCCTGACCAGCTAGCAGATAAGTTATAAGCCATAGTGCTTACTACGTGATTGCTTATTGAAATAAATTGAAGTGCGTTAGTATTAGTATTTCTTGCTACGCACCATTTAGTTAGAGGCCAACTCCGCGAAGTACTCTGTGAGCTAAGATCAATTAAATTTCTATTTAGTTTTAGTTAAATTTATCTGATTTGTTTATTTAGACCCAAGTGTGGTCTTTTACTTTCTGTATCCCTCCCGAGTTGGGAAGCGAAGTGTAAATAATATTGATTTAATAAAAGAGGATTTTAAATCCCTTTCAAGTGCAGTTATTCTTCAGCACAGTATCTACACCAGAACGTAGCTGATTTCAGCTCCCTGGGATCAGGACTTAAGGACTTTAAGGAGTTACTTTAATATGTTTGCCAAATCTATGCACAGAACACTCAGTCCTGACAACGACACTTTTCATAATTTTATTACTCAAAAAGTTTAGTATCTCAGTGAATGTATCTTTTTAACGTTTGGATTTTGACAAAAACAGAATGATAGGATGTTTGGAAAAAAAAGGATAAGAAAAGGAAAGTAACTTACTCCCTCCCCCATTCAAAGCTATCTCTCGTTACTAAGCAATTTACATTATAGAAGGGATTTTGTCGCCCTCAGGTTGGTCAGTTCAGTGAAGCATTAGAGGTCGATGCCTGCAAAGGACGAAAGGAATCGGCAGGTTCTTAGAAGCCTCAATCCCCAGTGGGTAAAGTACCATCTGGGAAGCTTTAATTTTAGCATAAAATAGTTATAAAATCCAAATGGAATTAATTTCGAGAAATGTTTCAGAAGTTTTAAAGAAAATAGATAATCTAAAGTTGATACAGCAAATTTTCTGAAATTAATACGCGAATGCTATTCAAATGCGAAAATATCTCCCTGCTTTTTTATCTTTTTTCTAAAAGACCTACGTTTGAAATCTAGCAAAAGTGCTAAGATAACTTCTTGCTTGTCTGTATGGCAATTAAGAGTTTAGAATAGGAAAGTAGTTCGTAAATCTCAAACATTGAAGTGCTTTGTTCAGTTTTCCTAATATTGATAAATTCCTTCATTTCATAAATATGAGAGAAAACATAGTATGAAAATATAGACATAAAGTTTAATCATTGTTTATTTCCCAGAGGTCAGTTTTCCTGCATTAACAAATATTTTAATATTACTACAAATTACACTTAGCACTAATTAACGTTGTGTTCCAAATTCTGCAGTAGTAGTAGTAGAAGTAGTGTACCGTTGAGCTACCTTCTGATCACGGGTATGAACCCACATATGATTTTCAGCTATCTCTACGGAGTATATCTACTAGCTGCCAAACCCTAAATAGATGTGGATCGGCACTTCAGATGGTATTTGTAAATATTAATTTTGGAAATTGAAGTATACTAATACAATTTTTAGAATGCAAGAAAATTTTTTAAAAAAGGCACTAAAGCAATTCAATTAACAATATACACATATACACTGGTGTGCAAAAATTAAGGACGAAGTCGAAAAATTAGCATATCAGCTGAACGAAGAGGCAGAGCGGACAGAAAGACCAATCAGGAGATTAAGTAAGGTGATGTACGGTAGCACATGCGAAGATATGCAGGTAGACGTAATGGGGGAGTGTTTGAGTAGTATAAAGCATGTTGTCGGTGTAAGATCAGTATTTCTGGCAAAGAGATTGCACGCCGTATAGCAGCTAAAATCACTCCGAGTTGCTGCCTCAGCGAGAAATGACGATTAATCAATCTGTTAGACGACATATGGATGCTTTTACCCGATGTCGAATCATTGGGAATTTGGAGGAAGGCCGCAGTGTGACAAGTGTGGCTGCAGAGTTCGGAATTGCTCACAGCATCGTTTCACGACTTTGGAGACAATTTCAAACTACAGGAACAGCTATCCGGGGGTTTAGTAGTGGTCGTCCACGAGGAACCACCCCGCAGATGTGACCAGAAGAAACAGGCGGCAGACAGCGGGAGAAATCGCTAGACACACGACACAGGCGACTGGATGACCGATATCGCGTTTTACCGTGGCCAGAAGACTGCACGGTGGTGGTCTGTTTGCACGACGCCCTGTACGGTGTGTACCTCTAACGCCTGCCCATCGGAGAAGGCGTTCTCTGTGGTGCCGGGAACACCGGAATTGGAGAGACAATGAATGGGGACGAGTACTCTTTACAAATGAGAGCAGATTTGGTCTGAGTTGCGATTCTAGATACATACACATCTGGACAGAGCGGAGAATACGCAATAACCCCTTCAACATCATCAAAAAGGACTGTTTTGGAGGTCGCGAAATTCTCGTTCGAGCAGACATAATGCTTGGTAGCCGGACCGACCTTCATATCTCCCAAGGAGGTTCGTCACCTGGGACTACGTTATTTTCTACTTAAATAATTCTATTTCATGTCTTTGTGTTACATAAAGATAAAGAATTCATTTTTGAAGTCTTGCAAAAATGCAGCATTAGCACAATCAAGTAGTTTTTATTCACTGCTAAGCTATGGAACATTTTACACTCTATATTACACTGTATGTGTTGCTATGTACATCATTTTTTTACTATCAAGACTTTTCTGAATGATGTTGTCTAATTTATTAGCTTTACTAGTGTTCACAGTCTATCACACGTCTTTAATCTGCAATTTAAATTTAGTTTGCTTACGATTGCTGTAACTGTTTTGATTTCAGATAGCATGTTGTAACCCATAGTAGAAAACTTTTCTTGAGATCCCATACTTTATTTATTTATTTATTTTGTATCAATAAAACGTTACAATAAAAACAGCTCTCACCACTGGATTCCTCCAATTTTTGTTTTCTAAGAAGCAATCAAGTTTATTCTGTAACCTACACATCTACTGTCTATGTTCTTATAATTTGCTATCATTTCTGACTTTGGAACTGCTCTGAGTTTTCACAATTCTGTATTTTTCAATAAAGATGTAAACATGAAAAATTAAATTTTTTGGTTTTTGGTAAGTAAATTTTTGGTTCTCTTAAACCAGAACATCTATAAAAATACTTCAGTTGATAAGAGAATGTACGAATTTTTTTTCTTGAGTTCTATACTGATGGTAGTAAATGAGAATGTTTCCTTATTTGCTTAATTGATTATTGCGAAGTATAGAAACAGTATCTTCTTGAGGAAAAGAACACTTTCATGAAGTATATTTAAAACAAAATGACTCCTGTTCATGTAACATATCAGAAAATTCCCATGAAGCTAGCCTGTTCACTAGGGTTCAAACTACCAGTGCTCCACAGTCTTATCCACTCGGCTGCTGATGAATACTAAGATATATAAGAGAAAGATCATAATCATTTTTCTCTGTCTGAAAGCCTTTTGCCCGTTTTATCGAAGGTTTCTCACTTTGCTCTGTTGCTGAACCTTTGGATAAAGTTACCATTTTATGATGTATCATCATTATTTCTTCACACCAAAAGTGATTTGGCAACTACTTTTTTTTCATTTGGAATATTATTCATAGTGACATAATAACTGTATAAAAAGGACTCTGTTTATAATTGTTATTCTTCAATTAATAAATTAACATCATTCATTTCCAATCAATGAATTAATATCGTTCATTGAATTAATAAACATCATTCAGTTTATTATACCATTGTTTATAGGAATATGTATGTATAAGGGTCAAAGTTGGCTTTATGACAAATATCTGACTATATGTGTGCATTTAGTTACATAATTAACATTCATTTATTGTTTTACATTGGATTACACTAATGTTATGTTGTCACAATATCTAACATGTTGAACGACAAGTATATTTTACATGGTTTAAGCTTGGTTCCCAATGGCCAATGCAATATTTAATGTGTTAATACATTACTGATGAAATGTTAAATGAATAAAAACAAACAACTAAAATATTCTGATGAAATGTTAAATGAATAAAAACAAACAACTGAAATATTCCGATGAAATGTTAAAGGAATAAAAACAACTTATTGCACATAGAAAACAAACATCTGAAAGATTCTATCTTTGAACTCTTTTTTATCGCTGCATATGTTAATATATTTATAATACAGTTATTACATATACATATATGTGTATATTTATATTTTTATTTACTTATTTAAATCAGATTTTGTGTGCCTTAAACCTTTATGCTTCTGGAAGTTATCAGAGATAGGTTGTAATGACAGATATATAGGACTGAGCCAGGGAATATGTCAGTTGATGTATGTGCGTATACAAATACCATTTATTTACAAGCCGTGTGCCACCTGGCATGTTTACAAGCGTTATGCCCCTTGTCATGTAAATTGATACATCATACTAGTTTTCTGCCACTTGGCAGATACGATGTGATTATATCAATTAGCGGTAATTAATACCCCCGAAATATTGGGGTTTCCCTCTCCCTTTACGTTCTATAACACAACTAACTCTTTGTACGGTGCGCCCTCTCGGTACAAATCCCAGCAATCCCCGAGAAGGCCAAAACATTCTCCTCCCCGGTGAATTGCATTCATCTCAATATAATCTTCATTGTATGCAAACAAGTAAATGTAGGATATAAAAACTGAAAACATACAAAAATCTTCAAGAACCTAAATTTACATATTACACTTACCAATCTTCTAGCAAAACATCTAAACCTCTGATAGCTTACTACATTGAACAATTAACTATAATGGTTAAACTAACAAATAAAAATATTAGTACAACAAGTAATATAAAAAGTAATAGTAACATTTTCAATATAAATTTGGCATTTAAAAGTTAATATTCTTCTTGATTAACTAGTAAAAGGCACAGTTTGGTAATAGGACGTTTAATGTCCCAGTGCGCAGTTTTTAGTCTTATCACTCGGACATTATTGTCTTTTCTGGGAAACACTTCTATTATAAAGTATTTCTCCCGCCTTCTTCGTATGCCTTCGTGGTGTAGTGGTCAGCACACTCGACGCGTAACCGAGAGGTCCGTGGTTCGATTCTCGGGGAAGGCGTTGCTTATTTCTTCAGCTTCCTGCTTCAAAAAATACCTAATGTCTCTACACTATTACTCGTCCGAGTTTCCAACGCAATGAAGACATGTTATCTTATTTAATTAGAACCAAGTCATTTAGTCGAATATTTCTGCTAGGTTGTCTCCATTTGCTGCGCTGCTGTAGTTGGCACATGTACTCTTTAGACCACCGCTTCCAAAACCCTTGGAACATCTGCTGTGTTAATTGCCATCTCTGCAGTGGAGGCACTCGCATTTCGGTTAAATCTTGCTCTGGAATAGCTGTTAAAGGAGTCCCTATAATAAAGTGTCCAGAAGCAAAGCTGTCAAATCATTGGGATCACTGGAGACTGGTGTTATTGGCCTCGAATTTAAATCTGCTTATAGTTGTGCAGTTAGAGTTAGGAACTCTTCATAAGTCAAAATTTGAGTTTCAACACATTTCTTTAGGTGCAACTTCATAGATCTTACGGCGCCTCCCATATACCACCATGATGTGGAGCAGCTGGCGGGTTGAATATCCAAGTTATGTTTTCCTTCGATAACCCCCTTTGAAATTCGGAATTTGAGTGCAAGGATGAAACTGCTTCCTTGAGGATTTTATATGAACCTATAAAATTAGTTCCACAATCACTTCTTATTTCTTGAGGTTTTCCTCTCCTAGAAGCAAATCGTTTTAGAGCAGCTAAACATGCTTCACTTGATAAGTCGCAGACAATCTCTAAGTGGATAGCCTTTGTAGCTAAACAAATGAAAATACAGACATAATACTTAATTGGTCTTATACCTCTTCCCCTTTTCATTTTCACAGCAAATGGGCCAGCACAATCCACCCCAACCTTTGAAAAGGTTCTACTTGGAATCACTCTACTTGCAGGTAGTTCTCCCATTAACTGCGTAGATGTTTCTGCTCGTACTCTGCAACATTTTATGCATTTCCAAATGCATTTTTTAATTCCATTCTTTGCACTTATTATCCAGTATTTCTGTCGCATTGCGTATAACAATAAGTGCAGTCCTCCACGTAAATGGCTTTAGTGATAATGTTGTATTAATAATTCAGTAAAGTGATTATTATTTAGAAATAAAATGGGATGCTTACTTTCTCTGGTAATTTCTGCATTTCTTAATCTACCCCATACTTTTAAAATTTCGTTTCCATCTAGAAATGGATTAAGTGAAATGATTTTACTTTTAGTTTTAATCGGTTGTCCTGTCTTTAAAGCCTGGATTTCTTCTGAAAATCCATTAAGTTGAATATTTCTTATAATAAACTCTGAAGCCTTCCTTAATTCGCAAGGCGGTAAGCACACCAGAATTCCTTTCCTGAACGAATTTACAATTGTTCACGAAATGCAGAACGTAGGCCATTACTCCCAAAACTTTGTTAAAATTTCCGTATAATTCAAGATTTACTAACGGTTGTGTATATTCCACAAGTGTTTTCAAAGTAACACATTTTCGTTCTTCACTAACGTTTTGAATGTCAGCTTCGGTATTCATTTCGGTTATGTAACATCGAATATCTACCTCTGAAAACCAAGGTGGCCCAGAAAAACCAAACACTATCATTAATTAGAGCTTCAGCATTCATTCCCCTGGTGAGTTTATCAGCAGGGTTGGTTTTTCCACTGCAAAAATACCAATTGTTTAAATTAGCTTTCTCCTTGATTTCTATCACACGATTTCGAACAAATTGTTTCCACTCGTTGGCACATCCCTTGATCCAGTGAATGCGAATTTGGGAATCAGTCCAGTAAAATATATTTCCCTTATCCAACTGCGGAAATATCGATTGCAAATACGAACCTAATCTTGCAGATATTAATGTTCCCAGAAGTTCAAGCCTAGGGACTGTTACCTTTTTTAATGGAGCTAAACGGGATTTTAACATTATGAAACTTATTTTACATTTATTTTTCTTCTCAAATCTAAATTATGCTACAGCGCCATAACGCTTGGGACTGGTATCAGAAAATATGTGAACGTCTAAAAACTTCCAACCCATATCATTGAAGTACTGTCTGGGAATTTCGAAAAACTTTACTTTTTCAACTTCTTTTAACCATTCCTAAAATATGAATTCTGTATCAAGCGGAACACTCTCCTCCCATGGAATACCCTTTTCGCACATAGTTTGCATTAAGGCTTAATTCGAACTGTAAATGGATTCATGATCCCTAAGGGATGAAACAGCATACCACATGCTGTTAAAATGAAGCTTTTAGTTACTTTAAGATTTTGTAACTTCTGAAATTGAGATACATCTATTTTCAAATTATCATTGAGATTGTCCCAGATAAGACCTAAAACTTTCAACGGTATCAACGAGTCTTCAGATGTCTCACGACAGTCAACTTCATTAAATTTCCATAGTTCATTCAGCTCAGGTGAGTTTGAAACCCATCTACGTAAATTCATGCTGGCCTCGCTTAAAATGAAAATCATGTCCTAAGGACTTTGCTACATTAACCGTCCCAGAAATTAAATCACCCGCGTAAAGCTATTTTAACATACTGCATGCCTCTTCGTAGGCATATTCATACTTTTTTAAATGCAGTCTTATAATAGCTGTTAATAAATAAGGCGAGCACCTGACCCCGAAAGGGACTCGATTGTGCTTGAGAACTTGCAAGTTAGAATTACTGTGATCGAGATTTGACCCTTCTCCATTTATCCACAAAAACTTTAAAAATTCCCTATCTTCTTTAGCTACGTCTACTGCTAAAAATGCGCGCTTAATTTCGACACAAAACGCGATTGAGTGTACCCTGAATTTAATGATAATCTTCAGTAAGTCGGGGGATTTAAATTAGGTCCGCTTTCCAAACAATCATTAAGTGATAAATTTGCCTCACTTTTAAAAGAAGCGTCAAAAACTATTCTAACCTTTGCAGAATCTCTTTGCTCTCGAACTACCGCATGGTGAGGCATGTAATACCCCGTTTTCAAATTACCATTTAAATACGTATCTGCTCGTTTCACTGTACCATCTCTCAAATGTTCATTAATTATCATACCGTATTTTAGATGCAGCTGTCCATTTTTCTGAAACTTATTATTTAAAAATAGCAAACACTGTTTCGCAGTTTCATAATTATTATTTAAAACTTCAACACCCTCTTTCCACAATAATCGAGTCTCATACCTTTTATTCTCATAAGTTGTATTTCGTTCAAATGACTCTAAAATTTCTCTATCCGATCGAGAGATTTCTCTATCCGAACTTATCCCAATTGCTTCTAATTCCCACAGTTTTTAACGCTTTCGTAACCTAAGTCCTGATGTACAAAGGTTACACGATTAACTCTTGCCTCCTTACAATTTGATCCTTCGTCCTTGCCTTGAATTACGAAACCGAAAGTGCTTTCTGTTGCTACTAATTTTTTACAAAGCCTCACATTTCGTTCTCCTAAAATTTCCCAAATATAATCCGAACCTATAAATACTTGAATTTCCTTACTTCATTATTCAGCATCTGCTAATTCTATTTTCTCAAACGCCATCTTTCGTATCCACCGAGAGGGAATTTTTACTTGCCCCAGTGTTACAGAATCAATGACTATTGCATTAATTTTTATCCTTTTATTGGGATTGTTTACATTTTGCAATATTCTTTCTACGATATCATACTAGCGCTCTTGTGCATCTTTACATCCAAATGTGAAAATAATAAGCGCCTCCTTATTATGCGCATTAATTAGCAAGGAGTCTCTGCGGAAACGGTTTTTTAGTATATCAACAGCCACCGTATAGTTTTCACTAGTGAATGATAATCCACTAATAACATTTAAAGAAAAACCCCCAAAAGCGATTTTAAATATCAAAACTTGTCAACCGAACTGAGACTTTCGTTTCGGTAAACGGAATTACAATACTGATTCCAGAATTCAAGCTAAGAACAAGGATCACCGTAATATTGTAATCGTTAGCTTCGGCAACTTTTAAGTATTCACTTCAGAAGTTTTCAACTTTGCAGATACATTTTCCTCACTAAAATTTCTTACACGCGTTTTTTCTTAATTTTTCCTGAATTTTACATTTAAAAATTATAATTCTTTCTTGATATTCCTGCGCGGAAATTACTTCCGTTTCTAACTCTTGTTCTGTAACTACGAGCGTTTCTATCTCAGAATCTTATTATTTCAACAACTGCGATTTTCAAGCAACATTTGGAGTAATTCTTTTAATTTCTCATCCGCAGATTCACCCTCTTCTACCAATGCAGATTCTATTTTACTGATCAATTTAGTTGATCAGCGTACGTAACTTCTTTGCCTTATTCATAGCCTCCATTTTACCATTAAATTCTACCAACTATAACAATCAACAAGTTTTTATTCAACAATTCAATTCAAAACTGGAAAAGGAAAAAGAGCCTACCTCGAATTCCTTCGCATTAAATGCCAGCTTTTCAGCCATGAACTCACTAATTTTCTTACGTCATTCTTCATCATCACGTCTGGCGTCATCAAAAAAATGTGCGTATTCAAATGATCAGAAGCTTGTTGTTGCGTGTTCCTTCATTTAATGACCAAGATATGTTACTGTACGTTTATTTACAATTTATTTACAGGCCGTATGCCACCTGGCATATTTACAAGCGTTATGCCCCCTGGCATGTAAATTGATACATCATACTAGCTTTCTGCCACCTGGCAGATACGATGTGATTATATCAATTAGCGGTAATTAACAAGCCCGAAATATTGGCGTGGTAACATATTTTAAGGATGGAGAATGTCAGATGGATATTTGTGTTTTTCTCTGGGAAATGGAGAGCATCTGAGAGAGCTGATGCAGTTGTTAGGATGAGTTAAAACAGAATAGAAGAAATTTCTGGCAAGTTTTTGAATATAATCTCGGATTGTATTGACTTTGAGATCGCGGTGGATATACGACTTTGGAATGAACCATGGCGCGTTGATAATCTCTCTGAGGGCTTTGTTTTGAAGAACTTGGATGTGTTGAAAATGAGTTTTGGCTGCGTGGCCCCAGACAGAACTAACATAGAGTAATGCTGATCGAAGTATACATTTGTATAAGAGGAGCTTATTTGAAACTTGCATATGACGGGCGCATAGTTGCAAGCGTGATATTAATTTTTTTCACAGTTTCCCAGAGATGTTTCTGAAAAGTCAATGTTTTATCTAAAATGACTCTTAGATACTTGACTTCGTCAACCCAGTCGATTTCTACATCAAATAGAAGAGGTCTTGGTGGAGTGAAATTTGTTTGTCTTTTAAGAAATATATTGCTTTTGATTTTTCAGTATTAACTGCAATCCTCCAAGGAGTGAGCCATTTTTCTATAAGATTGAGGTAAAATAAAAATTTTAACAAGATTAATGGCACGCCAGATGAAAGATTACAAGGGCAAAAGTAAAGGCAAGGAGTTATTGCCAGAATCAGAATTGTTAATTGATGATATATTGAAAAGTTTGTCAGAATGATTTAGGCTTATATCTAACAACACCCTAATGACTCTGATTCTCGCTTGCTGATAATCTGAAGTATCGAGAATGCTACAGTAATGTCGTAGCAGTACTGAAAACTTTTAGATATGTAATATCAGACGCGCCAAATACAGCATTCAAATCCAACAGTAACATTTACTAAGAACTCTTCTATATGGAAGGAGTTCGGTGAAATTATCAACGAACTTCAAGGAGCACAGGACTCGGGGTCTGCTGCAATAGAGGAATTAAATAAATATTTTTCTGAGGATTATTTACCTAGAAGTAACTACCTCTTATTATGATGGAAGTTCCGAAAGGTAATAATATCCCACATTGTATGAACTCGTTCTAAAGCGATTATACATCTCGGCTACTTCAGCGTCTGCGAGAGGATGTTTTCGAAAGCAGGCCAGATATGTACTGTTATGTAGTGATTTTTGGTTAGTTTAGAATTATGGATTAATGTGTAGTTAATT
>KK118598.1:12719-41428 GCA_000611955.2 Stegodyphus mimosarum | reverse complement strand
ATATTTATATATATATATAATGAGTTTAAAGAAACCAACTAGCGTAATTTCACATGTCCAGCCAGTAATTATTTATAATAGACATAAAGAACTTCATTTATTGTTTTCAATCGCTTAATTTTTTAATCACAGTAACAGAGATATTAATTTGAGAGAAAGATTATATATCATATGTTTTGAGAATACCAGTAAACGGGCGCCTAGAAGTTATTTCTTGTTATGTTAAGCAGTGGCAACACATTTCTTCAAAATCGCTAAATTTAGCCATTTAATTTTAATGCCCGATAGCTTAACATTTCCAAATCACTGAGTCTTCTGATTAAATCTGAAACTTAATATCTTAAATATCTTATGTTTTGCCAAGGGGCAACATATTGCTTTTAAATCCTTGAGTTAATCAAAAGTTGTTAATCAAAACATCCTTTAAAGTTGTTAATCAAAATATCGTTTAATTAAAATATAATATGGAATAAATAAGAAATAAATTCTAAATTTAAACTTCGAAGTGCATAATGCTCCGATGAGGGACTATGTATGTTCCAAACTTAGCGGTTCCGAGTCCCTCCGTGTTTCAACAGTTCTACAGTGCAAGGAATATACATGCATACATGCACACATATTCCTTTTTATTTAAAAATATAGTCTTGCCCCATACACTGGTTGGTTACTAAATTATAAGAGACGAAAGGTGAGATCTTTCCAGTTTACACGTTTAAGAATTGTTCTTTTTAATCTCTCATATATCGTCATATATTTATTGTTTACGTAACTAATTTCAGGTTATTTTCTGTAAGACATTTTCACATTCTTCCTAAACATTGCTGAAAACTCAGCATGTTGTATGCAAAATACATCAGGAAATCGGAATCTTTAAAAGAAGCAATTAAATTTTCGTTTATATAGTTCTATTTTCATAAAAAGTGCTTAGCAGAAAATGATATTAAATGACATCTTATTTTCAATGTTTGAATTGAGGGATGTATAAATATGTGTTAATTTATCAAGTTAATTAAATCAAAAAATAATTTTAACATTGTATTTTCTTTTAATTCAGGTTTATTGTCAAAATATTGCAGTTGGATCAAAAGTTATGCAACTCTTCTGATGGAAAGGAATATCTCCTGATGTTCTTTCAAAGAAATTCTTTCACATGTAAACGCATATGTTCCTTAAAATAACGATAAACCTTTGTTAAAGTAAGAGACTTTTACTGCGTTTAGTGAAATATTTACACAAATTAAATTCCTTCTCAAATATCGATATTAAATATTAGTATATTACCTTCCTATGTTAATTAACTTACAGAAGTAAACAGATAAAAGAAGAATCATTGTAATTGTTCAAGATTTTGATGGTCCTAAATAAATTATAATTAAAAGTGAAAGATCTAGCATTTTGTATTCAGAATGGATGTCAAAACAGGCTGAAGAAATAGAAAACACTGCTTCAGGAAAATATGCTATAGAACTCCTTAGAATGCCCAGTACTGACATAGACAGTTTCAACATCATGTAGAAACGTCGGAAAACAATTGTTTCGTAAGATGTCTTAAACACACACCAATGCATTATCAAAATAGCAACCGGAATTTCTTCAAAATGACTAGAATTGTATAGAAAGAAATGCAAGATGCATGGCTGAGACTGAAAGCATAGAGGGACAGCTCAGTAGGGGGAAGGTGAGAACGTTGCTCGTTATAGTGGATTCTTTGTTGCCTACTATATAGTGAATTACAAAATAGCAATGGTATTTATTTATTTCAAAATGAAATAATTAGAATTGAATATAGTGTAAGGTTTATCCTAATTTTACAATAGCTAATTTAAGTTTATGCACCTGTCCTATCTCTTCTAGCTTCAGCTTACAATTTCCTACCAAATCTATTTTCAGAAAGGTGGTTAATGTAAATGAGTAAGAGTAGTATTTAAGTCGATGTTTCACTGACTTCGTTAGAGAGCCCGAGTTCCCGACTAGCGTGTTTGCCTTTGGTTGCGTCTCTCTCTAAGCTATTGCTACGCTCGGCCGTACTTTAGGCCCTTGATTAGCTTTGCCGACTTAATTGAGATTTAGGGGCCAACTACTTAGAATCTTGGTAGCGTCGGCTGTATCGTTTAGTTAAGCCTTAGTTAAGTTAAAATTCTTATTAATTTATGTTCAGGCCCAAGTGGAGGCTTTGTTGTACGCTCTCAGATAGAAGCCGACTGTGTTGATCCTTATTTTAAGAAATAAAATGCAGTTGACCCTTCTTGAGTCTTACGTCTCTGTTCACACACTCAAGCGATTATTCGCTTATCAGTGTAAGGGTTTCCCCACATTGAACTGAGAATTAAAAAGTACCTATAAATCCAAAAAAAAAACGTTTTTCCCGTCATTACAATGGGAAGAGGTTTCCATTTGGTTTTTGGCATAAGAGTTCTAATATAATGTGAGTAATCTAGAAAATATTAAATTATTAATTCATCTATTAAAAGTAAATTGCTCAGTCTTTAAAATCAAATGTATAGACATTAATATTTTGTATCATAATGTCTCTTATCGAAATACAAGGCTTAAGGCAAAGAAAAAACAAACGGCTTAGCACAGTGATATAAGAAATAACTAGGTACAAGTAAAAAACAAAGAAAGGAAGAGGCTTCAAGCATGGCAGGAATCGTTGAATACAATTTAATTTATGTAATCAAATATGCTTTATTTCCAGAATAAATTGCCTGAAAATATAAATAAATTTTTAACTGCGCTTTTATGCCATTTATAAACAGGCTATTCTTTCCTATATTATTTTTTAATACCATAACGCTCATATTATCTCTGATTTTCAGTTCCCTTGAGCGTTATGAGTGTATTACCCGAGTTAATCTGATGTTGTTGTATTTTAATTATATAGATCGATATAATACCACTGTTCTCGCTGATTGTTGAAGGAGGATGAGAGGACCGTCTATATGCAGTAGGATAGTCCGTTTTGCCCCATCTCTACCATTATCGAGTGGAATATCTCCCGATAGGGATGTAAACACCCGCAATAGTACTGCATATTTACAATTGTACTTCCACTGTTTATCTAGCAACAGACAGCTATAACGCTGTAAGTTGCAACTTTATGGTGAGTGGCACTAAGATTATATACATAATAATATATGTAACAATAAAATATATTTCAACAGGGTATAGTAATGTAGATAGGGAATAAAATACAATAGAATTCATAAAAGATAAGACAACGTGCTGTGTGCATTATATATAGAGAGGTAGATAGATATGGATTTATAAATCAAAACGTAAAAGTTGGTATAACTTCAGAGTACCTTACTCGCCGCATACGCAATGATCAGTGTTTAAAATTCCAAACCTGTAGAAATATGTCGGAAAGTGTCCATGTCCATTGATGAGGTATGTTAATTGTAGAATGGAGATTTTTTGGTGTATAATCTTATTTGGTATATGACAATGTGTACGTCTCCCTTGTTGTAAGGTATTCCATTCTTCTTGCCAAAGAGTATAGGCGTTATTCTTGCGCTGATAAGAACGGGTTAGTGAAATATCTTGAATGAGGACTTTGTTGTTAATGGAGATCAACTTTGCGAATCTGTTGGCGATTTCGTGGCCTCGCCTACATGGGCTTTTGTCGAATGAAGATTCATGTGATGTCATTGCAGGCTTGGTAGGTCATGCTGGACTTCAGTCATAATTGAAATAGGACAGCTGTTAGGGAGTGAGATCCGTCGAAAAAGATATAGTGGACTGTATTTGATTATAAAAAGTTTATTTATAAATGGTAAGGCACAGGGGCCGTAAAGATAAGAGCAGCACGCTCTTGTCAGCGCTGATGGCTGTTACACAATATGGCGTAGGAGCCTAACACGAGGTCAACCGTTCTTGTCGCGGTCTACAGAGGTTCTGCTCGATGTTTTTGGGGGGCGTCGCAGCGCCCTCTAGCCAGGTGAATGTTACAAGATAGGATAGGACGGAACATCCCGCCCCGCATTGAAATATTTATATTTCAATACAACATAATTGCATAAGTATAACATTGGTAATATAATAAAGTATAACATAATATTAAATGAGAATATCCATTACGACATGCATTCTGGGATATAATAGAATAAAATAGCATACATTCATACAATTACAAAATTGATAATATCTAATATGATATAATTCTACAGTAATTAGGTTCATCAAATAAACATAAATATTATTATTCAATAGGTAGAAGACATAGTTTTGATATACATCTTTTGAATGTACCAGTAGGAGTTCTAACCAAAACTACTCTGACCTTTCCATCAGGTCCCGTTATAACTTCTTGTATACGGCATGTAGCCCATTTACAAGGAGGCAGATTATCTTCCTTGAGTAAAGCAAGGGCACCAGGTTTTACATTGTTCTTGGCAAATTGCCATTTATTGCGTTGCTGCAAATGATTAAGGTAATCTCTATGCCACTTCTTCCAAATCGACTGAACCATTTTAGTAGTTTTTTGCCAACGAGACAACCTGTTTTCTGTTAGGTTTAATAGTTCAGGTTCTGCAATGGCATTTAATGGGCGTCCAATCAAGAAATGCCCAGGAGTGAGGACTTCATAATCGGTAATATCCGATGATAAGGGAGTTAAAGGACGCGAATTCAGAATTCCCTCAATTTGAGTAGAAATAGTCAGAAACTCTTCTAGTGTAAGCTTAGCATTACCGACAGTTCGTTTCAGATGGTGTTTAAACGATTTAACACCTGCCTCCCACAGTCCTCCAAAATTGGGGGCTCTAGGTGGAAGAAACTTCCAAATAATCCCTTCTGAAGCTAAATAGGCAGTTACCCCAAATTCGGAATGTTTTACCAACCTTTCCAGCCGTTGTAATTCCGAACGCGCACCTACAAAATTTGTTGCATTATCCGAGAAAATGGTTGAACACTTACCCCGACGGGCAAAAAATCTCTTCAAGGCAGCAATCAAAGTCTCAGAAGTAAGGTCCGTCAAAAATTCAAAATGAACAGCTTTAGTTGCTAAGCAGATAAAAATACCAATATAAATCTTTTGTAAAATGCCCTTTCGCTGCCCCTTGTATTTGATTTGAAAAGGACCGCAAAGGTCAATGCCAGTATTGGTAAATGGTGGGCTTGGTAATACTCTTTCAGAAGGAAGATTACCCATTAGTTGATTCACTGCAGTTGGACGCATTTTAAAACAAGATAAGCAAGTATGAACAACCTTTCGGGCTAAGTTGCGGCCATTGATAGGCCAAAACTGTTGGCGAACACTATGTAAAAGAGCCTGTGGTCCTACATGTAAATCTCTTTTGTGGAAATATTCCATTATGAGCTTAGTCAGCCTACTATCCGCTGGGAGAATGATGGGATATTTTTGATTGTAACTTAAGTTGGAGTTACTTAAACGGCCTCCTACACGTATTAAACCTTTCTGATCCAAAAAGGGATTAAGTGATTTTAACTTACTTTTGTTGGAGACTGGTAGGCCCTTTTTTAAAGCCGAGAGTTCTTCAGAAAAATACTGTACCTGCGAGCATCGGCTGAGGGTGTCTCGAGCTTCGTCATATTCCTCTGAATCTAGGGGACCCTGGTGTTTATGTTTGGAATTTTTGGCATTATAAGTAAATCTAAAAATAAAACTTAAAATTCTAATGAGTTTCATATAATTATTAGTCCTATTCATAAGTTCATCTATCAAATAATTATTTGTTGACAAAGCTAAAGTCCTAGTCACAGGAGTTTTCAGTTCAGTTTGATACTGGTTATCTGCAGGGCTCACAAATGTCTTAGTTACAGGCGCACACACTTTCTTAAGTAGAAATGATGGCCCGTGCCACCACATGTCGTTTGATGCTATTTCTTCTGGATTTAGACCCCGAGAAATTAAATCAGCTGGATTGTCCTTTGATAAAACATGTCTCCATATAAAATTTTCCGTGAGATCTTGTATCTTAGTTACTCTATTACCTACAAACGTTTTGAGAGAATGAGGAGGTGTGGCAATCCAGGCTAATGCAATCGTTGAGTCTGACCATAGGAATACTTCCCTGATATCTAATTTCAGGGCTGAGAGAGCCTTCTTCACCAGTTGTGCTAGAAGGAGACACGCACACAGTTCGAGTCTCGGGATGGTGATTGTCTTTAACGGGGACACTCTCGATTTACTACACAACAGTTGACTACAGCACTGTTCATTAGACACTGATTGAAGGTACAGAACCGCTCCAAATGCTGTTTCAGAAGCGTTAGCAAACCCATGGAGTACAACGGTAGCATTCGGGTTCACAACACGTCTAGGAATGCGAAGCTTCTCGATTTCTGCAAGTGTAGAAACAAACTGTGTCCATTTCTTAGCTACAGATTCAGGAAGATGCTCATGCCAATCAATGTTAATAAGCCATAATGATTGCATGAAAGTTTTTGCTCTTGTGATCACTGGGCCAATTAAGCCCAAAGGATCGTATATACGGGCGATATCTGATAATACTTCCCTTTTTGTATAAGTGAGGCGGGAGCTGATGGTGACTCTGTAGGAAAAGGAATCATTTGCTGTATTCCATTCTATACCAAGCGCCTTGACAGTTCGTTTATCCTCCTGGAAAGGAAAAGCATAATTCTGCTTCGTGCAATGATAAGCGTAGAGTTCTGAATTATTAAAGCACCACTTGTGTAAATTCATCTGTCCTCGTTGCAACATCTTTGTCAACTCGGAACACAGTTTTGTTACTTGATCTAGGTCTGATCCCCCAGAGAGGATGTCATCCATGTAGAAGTCTGTTAACGTAACAGAAGACGCAAAGGGAAAGCTTTCAGCCTCATCGTATGCTAGCTGATGTAACGTCCTAGTTGCCAAATAAGGAGCACACGCTGTTCCATACGTTACAGTCTTAAGAGCATAACATTTGACAGGTGCATCTATGCCTGTCTTCCACAAAATCCGTTGCAAATCAAATTGTGAAGGGTCGATCTCAATTTGACGATACATCTTTTCAATGTCTGCAGTAAATGCATATACATGCTTTCTAAAGCGTAGCATGATTGAAAATAAATCGTCTTGGATTGTGCCACCCTTTAATAAAATGTCATTTAAAGATCGTCCATTTGTTGTTTTACAGCTAGCGTTAAAAACCACCCGAAGTTTAGTGCTAGTCTTTTCCGGTTTATAAACCCCATGGTGCGGTAAATAATAAGCCGCGTCAGTTTCAGGGTTAATTTCCGTCATGTGATTTAACTGTTCATATTCTTTCATAAATTCGTTATACAGATTCTTCATTTCTGGTTGGCGTTCCAAACGATTCCATAATTGATCTAAGCGTTTGGACGCTATTTCTCTCGAATTTCCAAGTGCTATATTTTCTTCATCATCAGTTTTTATAGGCATCTTTACTACATAACGTCCATCCGATTTTCTGCTATGTGTTCTTGAGTAATGTTCTTCGCAGAATTGCAGTTCTTCACTAGGCAGGGGTTTATTATCTTCTATGCTTTCCATTTCCCAAAATTGTCTCATCGTTTCGTTTAATGATTCTAGACTTGTTGTTAGATAACAGTATTTTTTTGGTGATACGACACTTTCATTTTCTAATGCACCTGAAGCTATGTATCCGAACACTGTTTCGTAGAAAAGTAATCCGTTATCTTCGGATCTTATTTTTCCCGTCTTTAAAAATTCAAAAAATAGCTCGGCACCTATTAATAAGTCTACTTTTTTAGGTTTGAAAAACTGAGGATCCGCCAATTTTATGTTTTTTGGAATAACATTATTCGAAATCTTTAGGGGTTTTGAAGGAGTGATATCTGTGATTTTGGGGACGATGAGAAAATCCAAATTCCATTCAGATGTCTGTTCTTTATTTAATATTTTAGCATTTATTTTTGATTTTATGTTTATGATTGTTTCGTTTAATCCAGAGATTGGAGCAAAAGTTTTCTGTTTTGGTAAACCCAATGCATTAGCGCATGATGTCGCAATAAAGTTTGTTTGGGAAGCAGAATCCAAAACAGCTATAACGGGACGAGCACAGTTTCCGTTATCGCGAATGTAAACCACAGCTGTACTTAGTAAGACAGTTTTATTTTCAGTAGAAACGATCAAAGAGCTTTGGCGGGGAGAACTCTGAACCTGGGGGGAACACTGTCTTTTTTCTTCTGTTTCTGCTGTCACCTCCCCCCCTTTCCAGGGAAAGGAAGAGACCGTTGTCATCGGTTGGGTCCATGGTTGAGCCTGAGGGGACAACGATGTATGTCCTTGCGGAAGTTCTCTTTTGGCACTATTGTGAAGTAATGAGTGATGCCTACCCCCACAAGCGAAGCAGGTGGTTTTACATTTGCAGTCAATTACTTTGTGAGAGGATTGCAAACAATTGGAACAAAGCTTATGTTTTCTAACAAGATCAAATCTTTCGTTAGTAGTAGCGTTTTTGAACGTTTCACATTTATATATCGAGTGCATAGAACGGCATATTTTGCATCCTTCCTTTCCGTTATTAGATTTAATTAACAGACTTTTAGAACGATTATAAGGAGAATTTGCGGGATTATGCGAATTATTCAAAACCTTGTTAGTTTGCGGTATATTTCTAGAGATACTTTCTAAGACCTGACTTCTTTTTTCTAAGAAGGAGATGAAGTCATCTAACTGCGGAACTTCAGCTGAAATAGTTGACATCTCAAACTGTTTGCGTGACTCAAGGTCTAATTTTTGGAGAAGTATGTTTATTAATAAAATGTCCGATAATTTATCTCGCTCATAACTCAGTAGTTTCAACGCGCGCAAGTTCTTTTTTAAGCAGTCTAACAATTCGCGCAATTCTTTTGCTGATTCCCATTTTAACTTTGGATAACTCATAATATTCTGAATATGAGTATCTACTAAAATTCTTTTGTTTTCGTATCTTTCCTCCAGTGCTTTCATTAACGATTCGTAAGTGTCATCTGTTGTTTCTATCTGCTTTGCTTTGTCTTTTAAAGAAGCACGCAAATAAAAAACCTTTTGAGAGTTGGATAAATGAGGATTATTAGAAATAAGATTTTGAAATGCAATTTTTAACGCATTAAAATCTTCATAACGACCGGAAAATTCAGGTAACGGCATTTGCGGCAATGGGATTTCGGCAGATTTCGACCTTTCTGCATTAACCGATTTCTCTGCATTTAATTTATCATTTGACAATTCCGACAATAAAGAAATGAGGTTTAAAAGACTTACCTCATTTTCTTCTATTCTTGAGGCCATATCAGCAAGATCCTCATCTATTTCTTTTAACTCTTCGTCATTAGCTTCTCGATAGAATTGATTCCGCAGATCTTCTAAGTCCTTAGCTGATTTCCTTGTGCAGTTCAGTTTACTGTTTATTTCCAAAGTAGAAGGCGGCACATCCAAGGTGATATCGCGGATAAAGGTTTCTACTTTAGTGATTTTCGTTTTCAGAGAGGCTTTCTGCCTTTTAAGATATGTTAACGACATTTTAATCCGATCTCCGGGTCGCTAAGGACCAAATGTTAGGGAGTGAGATCCGTCGAAAAAGATATAGTGGACTGTATTTGATTATAAAAAGTTTATTTATAAATGGTAAGGCACAGGGGCCGTAAAGATATGAGCAGCACGCTCTTGTCAGCGCTGATGGCTGTTACACAATATGGCGTAGGAGCCTAACACGAGGTCAACCGTTCTTGTCGCGGTCTACAGAGGTTCTGCTCGATGTTTTTGGGGGGCGTCGCAGCGCCCTCTAGCCAGGTGAATGTTACAAGATAGGATAGGACGGAAC
The DNA here is from genome assembly GCA_000611955.2 of Stegodyphus mimosarum. NCBI lineage: Eukaryota > Metazoa > Arthropoda > Arachnida > Araneae > Eresidae > Stegodyphus > Stegodyphus mimosarum. The sequence goes on along the minus strand of KK118598.1, from coordinate 31,673 downwards.
AACAGCTATATCAATTGTAACCGAAGTTATAACTAATATTGGTCCTATAACAATTATAACCGAATTTATAATTAATACTCGTCCTATATGAATTATAACCGAAATCTAGCCAAGTTTAATGAGCAATGACGGGTCTTATCATAGTAATTCAGGCCATAATATACATTTATTTTTGTGTCTCAATTTTATTTTTATCTTTTCCGATTAATAGTACTTTTTGTATTGACAGGAGCCTCACACTTCGCCGTTTCTCATTTTTGTCCCATTGATATGTGCGTATAACAAAGATATCTGTTACAATATCTGCATAACCTTTGTTATCGACAAACATCCGTCAACTCTTAGAGGAATTTTTCAAACGTTTTTAGGAAAATGAAAGTCGTTTGAATTGTTTTTTTATTCAACTGGATTTCTTATTTAGCCCAATTATGCAAATCTGTTTCTTTAATTATCATTCCAAGTATTCAAAAGAATCTTCCATAAGATGTCATTTCATTGGATTAATATGCCTTTTCTTTGGCATCTGCAGGAAAACATGCATATAGCCTGCAGTAAGCATCTAATCTGCGGCAGCAGTATAGAGTATAAGCATCTAAGTTACATAGTTAACGACTTCTGAAATTTCAGTTTCCGAGAGCTTCGAGGAAAGAAGGGCTCATTATGGGTATTTATTCCTTACAGGCGAGTAGAATGCCAATTCGTTATGTCAAAAATATCATTGTATATCTTAGTGTTTAATTTTTAAATTCCATTCATTTATTTGTTTAAATGGGTTGTGTCTTCGAAACCATCCAAAAAACAGTTAACCGTTTCTTTACGAATGTTTAGGGGAATGCAAAATCATTTAAAATCATTATGAACAGAACAGCTCACGCAATGGCCTTCTTAAAATTCACTAAATGCTTCAGGACTTTTGACTTCCCTAAAATGTTATAAAATAAACATATGTTCATGCATTTATGAAAATGCATGAGATAATTGCTGTCTACTAAACGTTCAAACGACATACGATATAAAGCCAAATAGAATAATACAAAAGATATGGTATGATTCAAAAGAATATCTTGAAATCATTCAGATCAATTCGATTCATATCAATTAAAAGGGTGAACCAATATATCAGTTATTATATCGGGAAGCTATGTACAAGGATATAAAACTTTTAGCAGATAGCCAAATACAGTGCTGAAAGGAACTGAGCTGAGAAAAGGACAGAATCGTTCAAATTAGGACACATATGCATATCCAAGTAAATCAATGGAAAGATAATTGAAATAGTCAGGAAACTACCTGAATCAGTACTGGAGTTTAAACAGTATTCCTGAAACAACCGTCATGGACCAAAATTTTGGATAATACATCATTAAGAGACGGATACAAGAGCGTGTGCTGCTGGAGTAGTGAGAATTCGCATTTCTCTTCCGAGGTACGATATGTCAAATAACTCATCCAAACCCAATGCATCACCTTAATGATGGAGCTAGAACTACGAGTTCCACTACTGAACTGGGACAGTTTCTCTTCTTCTAGCATGAAAACTTATTATCTCTGTTTTGAAACTTTCTGCAGATGGTATAGATCTATTAAAATATTTGAAAAAAAATAATAATTTCAGGAATCTATAACCTCTGTGATATTTGTATTTCAAAGGAATATAACTAGTTGAACATTTCTGAACACTCTCCGGATCGAAGTGTTTTTCTGTCATCAGGGACTAGATATTAAGTAGTACAATAATTCGATCTTCCATTTGTTTAAGTTTCTGTGATGTTTTAGGATGTTGTTCTATTCTCATAATAACTCGAGCATTCTCAGTGGGATTTACGCATACGAAGTTAGCGGACAAACTATGTTCCCCCAGGCCTTAAGTTATTTACATAATTTTCGAATATTAATTATTAATAAAGCCCAGTGTGAGCATCACAAAGGACAATGCCTTATCTGAGTTACTGGCAAAAAGGAATGATAACTCTTTTAATTATTTATAACTAGCTTCGGGAAGTACTGATTTCTAATGCAGTATGTCAAACTCTTACTTAGGTATTCACACCGTTACTATTCAAGGTCATCAAAGTAAATTGCAAATTCTCTTTGTATGATTTGAACTTAGGAGATGGTTTCGAAAATATTGATTTTCGATGCCTGCCATAATCTTACTAAAATATCCACACAGAGATCATTATTCATAATCTCTAAGGCGTACTGTAAGTTCCTTTGTGGGACGTAACTTTCAGATAATTAGCTAATGAGCATATTTTATAGCTTGACTGAAGCCCTCAGTCAAATATTCCTCAAGTTAGTGCTGTATTCCGTGTTAAAATTTGACTTAATTTAGGAACAGGATTCCATGAATGATGACATTTAGACTTTAAAGATATAGCCTCAATATTACGTAGTTTAACACTAAATTTATGGAATCTGTTATTGTGACGGATTTCATAAGAACAGTTACAAAAATCTTTAATTTTACTGTTTTCTCATTTATGCTTAGAATTATCGATGAGGCGAATACATGCCCAAATTTATTTCCCATTCAGGCCTTTAATTTCAGAATTCTGTATTATGTATGTAGTGCCGATCATTTGGAGCCGTGATGAAATCCAGATGCTGTGACGTCATTTTCTCTACTACTACGAGCTGCGTAGGCGCCAAGCGAAAATGAGGGGAATTACCTTTTTTCTTTTGGACATGATAGACGAATGGACGTGTTAGCAGAGACGCTGCTTCTGTTAAAAACTTTGACGAATCACTTTTTAATTCTCGTAAATGTTAAATATATGTAATAATCGTTTGTCTAATTAAAATGTCTTTCGTTAGCTAATTTGTTCATCGTTTTATGCCCACAAAATTTTCTCAGAAGTGGGATTTAGCACTCGAAGGAACTGTAATTTTAGCTGATTTCCTGAATTACTACCGGTTTTGAAGATTTACTGTTGCTGTGCTGGACTATTTTACGATGTATAATGAGCGGTGTTCCGAACAGAAACCTCGTCAAACTCATAGGAATGTATGCTAATTTACCTGAAACGAAACTGCGTAGTAGTGATTAAATAGTGTGCAGCGCTATTAAAAACTGTGGAATAATTCTTAATAAAACTCGATGTCAAGTGTCAAGACTTGAATTGTGGCCAAAAATTCGTCGGACAATCTGTTTGTATCTGTTTGTACTCACACCATTTGTCATCTATTGGATTTTATGGAAGCACTTTGTTTTGTCTCTGCTTCTGGAACATCGTGGATTACCATTATATGAAGTGAGTGATTTTCTCAATTTTATTAATTATGTTTCTAATTGATGTGCCGGGAATGGAAGATGTCCTGAAAAAGGAAAAAACATGTAATATAAAATTATTACACAAAATATTTAACGATATAGGCGACAGAAATAATCGAAAAAGATTAAGACAATTTAGTGGTTTCTCTTTAGCAGAGAATAGTAAAGAATTTAATAAAAAACTAGAAAACGTCAAACAAGATTTTCAGGCTTATGAATTAATTTCCATTGCCAATGTTTTATGCATTGATATCTCTGGCACACAAGATGACTTAGCAACCCGAATTGTTTCTTATCTGAATAATTTAGAATTGCTTAAAAATAATGTAATTTTAGAAGAAAATGAAAATGAAAGTGACTCAGAGGGTGAGGACGGTGGGGATAAAAATGAAATAAATGATAATGTTCAAGATGAAACGAAACTAAGAAACAATTCTGGTGCCACAGTGAGACAACTTCCTTCCCAATGTGCTAATGATAATACTCTTAGTACAATTGAAAACAAGTCGAATGTATTTCATAATTGTAATATAAATGTTACTATTGAAGACATCAAATCTTTTGTTGCTCAATTCGATGGCCAAAGCCACGAAAATGTCAGTAGTTGGGTCGAAAGTTTTGAAGATGCAGCTTCTGTTCTTCAATTAAATGATTTGCAGAAATTGATTTTTGCTAAACGTCTGATGACAGGCAAAGCAAAATTATTTGTTCTTAGTGAACCAAAGTTGAACTCATGGCAGTTATTTAAGAATGCTGTTTTTCATGAATTCAGTTCCAGCTGCAATTCGGCCGAACTGCATGAGTTATTATCAAAACAAAAAATGAAGAGCAATGAAACGTTTGATGAGTTTTTTTTAAAAAGTAAAGGAATTCAAAAAAAAGGACAAATTAAAGGAATTGTTTTAAGAGGGACCCTTGTACACGGCCACCCGGGCTCCATTTTTAAAAAAATTTACTTCGCTGGGAAATAAACATTAACAGATTTTAAGAATAAATTGAAGCTTTATCAACAGATGACAGCGCTTTAAAATTTTCGTAAACACTTATTTCTGTTATTGTATATCCTTGTTTGTTGCTTTTTTTTGTTTTGTTGTATTTTGCAGTGTCCTGGAGGGCCAGTCCACCCTAGGATGGCCGAGAATGTAGTGCCGATCATTTGGAGCCGTGATGAAATCCAGATGCTGTGACGTCATTTTCTCTACTACTACGAGCTGCGTAGGCGCCAAGCGAAAATGAGGGAAATTACCTTTTTTCTTTTGGACATGATAGACGAATGGACGTGTTAGCAGAGACGCTGCTTCTGTTAAAAACTTTGACGAATCACTTTTTAATTCTCGTAAATGTTAAATATATGTAATAATCGTTTGTCTAATTAAAATGTCTTTCGTTAGCTAATTTGTTCATCGTTTTATGCCCACATGTATATCTATCTCTATGGATACCCGTCAAAATGAGGAACACCCGTCTGAGTTTCATAGTTAATGAGTCTTCTTAATCATAATAAACTGTTCTTTATGAAATTAATTTCCTGGTGACAAAAAAGTGCTTAGATCGTGGTTACTAAATAAAAACCATAAATAAAAGGAAATCTCTTTCTATAACAGAGAACCCAATATCAACACACGTCGCCTCGTCGGATCATGGGATATGACACTTGTCATTATCTGTCAATCGTACTGCCTAAAGTATAAATATAAAGAGTCAGGCTCAAGGATAAGGAACGATCTGCAGTCGTTGAGTTCCAATCAGTTCGTCAAGACATTTCAGAAAAATCTTGAATTATTGCGACTAAAGACGACCGAGAAGGAAGTATTATATTATTATGAGTATTAACAATACCATTAAAGAAATAGAGGAAAGTACTAATTTTACTTTATCATGAAGAAATACTCTTCTTTCCCGTCAATTTGACGGATGTTCGTAGACGTAGGTATTTGGGTATATTAACCTGAGCTCTTTTATTTGTCCTTCACTAATAAAACCCCTAAAATGTCTCCTACGTATAAATGTACTACTTAGTGAGGAGAGCAGGAACCATTTCTTTCTAGCGCAAACAAAGACTTTTTTATTCAATAAACACCATAGGACGATCAATGCGTACCGTAATATAACAATTTTCGTTTTTCTTATTTATTGTTATTTCATCAGTTTCTCTTTGAGTCAACAATAATGATGCATCGTGCTCACTGAATATTACTTCTTAGCTGTTTCCTCATCATCTTGTCACTGATCATCCACGTTCTCTGACACGTTAATTACGTCTTTCCAGCTTCATATGACAATCTTTGCTTGTCTTTGGTCTCAGAACGCGTTTCGTTACTTTCTTTTGGTGCACTTTATGCAACACACGCAAATACAGTGCACAAAAGTTTTCAAAAATTGTATAACTAAGTATACCTTGAACGATTAATCCTATTTCTACAATTATAGTTTAAGAAAGTAATTACATGCGGTAGGCTTTCCTTATGTTATAATTCGATCAAATGATACATGACAAAAAATTCTATTCTATTCTCTTTCACTGAGCATTCTTGGAAATGAAATAGGGAGGTGTAAGTTGCCAGCCAATTTGATATACAACCTGTCATAATTCGTACACGGCAGGTTTGCGCCATATAGTCGTAGGATATTTTTTTGTTTAAGTTGAATAATGTACTACCAGCGTTTAGCTAATTTATTCTGGAACACGTTTTACATTCATTATTTCTTCGTTCCGGTTTTTAAGTTTTCATTTGACAGTTGTCCAGACAGGATGGTGGTTAGTGAAGCCGACTGTCGTATCGAAGGACCTGAGTTCGAATCCCGTAGAAGGCATGGATGATTTTAAGCGTAAAGTGTCTGTACGACAAAGTGGAACTCAAAACAGACATTGAGAAGAAAGTCATGTTTAGAGATTCGTACTAGGGATGGGAGACCGTCGGACCACATCCCAGGATGTTTTCCCTCGTAATTGCGCCCGGGACGGAAGTTAAGCAATTAGCAAAGCCCAAAACGTGTAGATTGATGCACAGGTATCGGCCTTCTTCAAGAAAGACTAGAACAAAGAAGTACGTAAAGGGAATACTGCTGTTGTGACTAAGTAAAAAATGTTGATGATGGCTTATCTTGAGTAAATTAAAATTCGTTGTTTTCTACAAGAAGGCACTGCCCAAGAAAAATGTCGTATTGCACCCGGTGACTTTATCTTTTACTATATTCACGCAATTATAATGCATATCCTCAATTACATTATTCAATTTGTCAAAAAAGGGGTATTTGCTAAATTATAATAAGCTTAACAAATTTGGAATATTACAAAATGTTACTAACGCAATACCTAGTTTCGATACTCTTCACTATTACAGTAGATATTAGGCATACAAAATTAACAACGGACAAACTCACCAGCTAGCGAGCAGAAAAATCTCTGAACACTGGTAGTCCCAACCTGGGTTCGAGTCCAGGCAAAAGGGCTCTCTGCATGGGCGTTTTCGTGGTTTTCCGCATGTGTAACGTGTATATGATACTATTTTCTGCAGAACATCCTCCATACAGGCGTCCGTCCCCTTAAGCAAATAGCACTAGTGTACGTTGCCGTAATTAAGTAAACCAAATCAAGCTAATTCAGACGCTACTTTTCTCTTCTGGTTTTCAACGATATTCAAGTTAACGTAATTCTTAAATTACGCATTTCTCGCCCGTGATTATTTACTATCATATTTTATAGGTAATACCTAAATATCGATCCAAAATTAAATTAATAAATTTTAAGATGTATCTCAAACTATCCGGCATAATTAAAATGCAAATCCGTTGTTGGGATTTGAAATAATATTTGTATTGCTTAATCTGGCAACCCTATGTGGGTACGATAATGTAGCTTTAAAAAAGAACTTTTTGTCGTTTCTTTGTTTCGCTGCTTCACCTGAAGCAAGATTCGAAATTTTAAATAGAAATATTAAAAGATGTCAAATGGTGTTTGTATTTAAAATTTATATAAGAGTTCACTTACAAATAAAGCAACACACTTGTGGCCCGTTAATAGCCGGAGCAGAATCAGCTAAATAAATTGTCTTTTGAAGCATTAAAAGCTTTAAAAATTTTAGTTTGATTGTGTATGAAAAAAGAAAATGGCTAACGCAGCCGACGAATTGCAAAAATAATTCTACCAGATAAAAAACTAAAAGTATTTAATCGGCGTCGTGGAAACTTTAAAACTAGGATCACGAAACTGGAACCTTTTTGGAAAGATTCAGCTTTGAATGCTGACAAGATGCGCCTTCAAATCAAAGTGGATATGGTTTCAGACATATTATCTCAGATCGAATCGCTGGAACTGGAATATAACGATGCCGTTGACGATGAAATTTCATCGATTGTGGATTTAGAATTTGAAGAGATGGAAGGCCGATTATAAGAAATAAAGGTAAGCTTACAAAAATTATTTTTAAGTCTGATTTAGTTGATAAAGCTTTAACAAATAGTATTAAGGGTCCTAATTCTATTAAGTTACCTGATGTAAGCTTACTAGAATTTGATGCTTGTATTGAGAACTGAAGTCATTTTGAAAAACAATTTGATGGTTTGATTACAAGTAACTCTTCTTTAAATTATATTAAAAAGTTGTTCTATTTGCGTTCTGCGATGAAAAGAGAAGCGAAAGCTGTGGTAAGTCCGAAGAGAGTTTTCAGTCTTTATTTGAGGATTTAATTGATACGTATGAAAATAAAAGTTTGATTGTTAATTCTCATATTATGAATATTTTAAATTTTGAGAAAATACATGTTTAATCTTATAAGACTCTTAGAAATCTAGTTGATATATTGAACAAAAACTTAAGAGGTTTAAACTTAATGAAATTGGAAGCTTATGAACTAATGCATCAGTTCTTAATAAATATTGTCATTCAAAAATTAGATAAAGAAACAAAGCATTTTGAAATGAGTTTAACAGCAACTGAATTACTCAAATTTGGACATTTCATGGAACATTTAGATAAACGATATCAAATGTGAGAAAATTAAAGTTCAATTACAGTCACTAAAAACTAAAACTTCTTATACAATTAATGTTACAACTAATATACTTTCTAGATGGGCACAAGTTCAAAAACGTAATCAAATCATTTGGCAAAAATGGTCAAGAGATTATTTAAATAATATCTAACAACGAGGAAAATGGCAATATCCAAAACGATAGGCTTGTATTGTTAAAGGGAGATAACTTCTCAATTTGTTCTTGGTTAATTTGTAGAATCCATCATGTAATACCTTTTAAAGATGAAACAATTCCGGTTGTTTTAGTAAAAACACCTCGCGCGATTTTTAAACGTAAATTTTCTAATGTATGTTTATTGCCCGGAAATAATGCTTAATCTTTGTATACTCTTACAGCATTTTATTATTTTAATTAATATTGTATATTGTATTTAAACGTACTTTCTATATTATTATGTTATTTTGAATTTTGAAATGTCTTATTATAATTTCTTCAAAATTTCATTGTAATTTGCTAAACTAATTTTGTTGCAACTCTAAGTTAATCGTCTGCGCCATTGAATTGGTTATATTTGTATTGCTTAACCTGGCAACGCTATGTGGCTACGACAATGTAGCTTCAAAAAATACTTTTTGTTGTTCGTTTGTTTCGCTGCTTCATCGGGAGCAAGATTCGAATTAAATTAAAATATAAAAAATGTCAGATTATCAGAACTGAGTGTTCTGTGCATACTTTTGGCGAACATTGTCGTAACGTGTCAAAGTCCTGATCTCGAACAGGGACCTGAATGCAGCTATGTTTTATGCAAATGGTAGAATAACTGCACGTACGAAGGGTTTAAAATTACCCTTTTATTACACCACTATTTACAGTCACTTCCCAACTCGGAAGGGATAACAGAAAATAATGACCGCACTTGGGTCTAAGCTGATCAATCAAATAATTTTAAAATAAAGTTGAGTAGAAAATTAACTAGTCGTTGCTCTCAGAGCTTTAAATGCGAGGTTGGCCTCTATTCTAAACTATCAATGGTGCGTAGCAAGATTTGGCTAATACTAACGCACTTAGATTACTTCAATAAGTATTAGAGTAACAGCGCAAAGGCTTAGAATTTAAATACTAGCTAGTCAGGTGGACATGGAACAGAGCCGAAGCGATGTGAGACTAAAAGCTCTTTCACTCTGAGAAGTTCCTTGCTAACCTTTAAATACAAAACTTGGCTCCACTTCAAATTAGCATAAAGCTGAAACGCGTGCTTATTCTAACGAGAAGTTGAAATAAGAGTTCACAGGAGAGAGAAAATAACATAAAACGTTGCTAGTTTAAACTGAAACCTTACAAGATGCTGTTTGTATTTTAAATTTACATTACAGCTGGCTTGGAAATAACGCAACACCAGTAATATTTTGCCTTATCTAGGAGAAGTCCTACTTTTCTTAGTATATTAACTTCGCAAATTTAATAAAAATATTTTCATTTTAATACTTTTAAAATTTTAAATTTCCTATATCTTCCACGCCCCTTTGGTCGTTGCTAGGAACCTGCTTTTGTAAAACAATAGCTCCCGATTTAGCGATTGATAGATTACCCTAAATTTCTTTGGCTTAACATGTAACGTAACGTACCAAAAATATCAGTGTTTGAATCGATGACTTCCTCGAGAAACTACTATTTTAAGTTTCTGACCTAGTAAAATTATAATTACCCTTTTCTTCCGAGAAGTTATATTTTTCTTACTTTTAAATCATAGGAACTTCTTTATTTCAGAATGATTGTAAGATATCCGACAATGAACAGTGGGAGATTTTAAGGCATCTGAGATTGTACGCAGGAGTATAATTTAAAATGAATCGGAGTGCCTTTATATAATTTAGTCAATAGAAAATTTTATGTACAAGTGTTTTCAAAATATAGGCAACTATGTATGACAGATGAATACGCTTGAGTTTCTATTAAAATAAATGCGTAGAGATATATATTTATTTATAGATTAGATAGTTATCGGAACAAAAAATGGAATATATCGGCTGTACCATCGCAAGGATTCGAGTTATAAGTTATCAACCTCACGTGCTTCCAGTTCCATCACGAAATCAAAAAGTGAGGAAGGATGAAATTCTTTATAAATATCTGGTGTCGCTAAACGAATGAGAAGACATTTTAGTCCTGACTTCGTTTTGAAACTAATATAAAATTCAGAAGGCACTCTAAAATGCAACAGACATTTTTATGCGCTCATAATCAACAAATGGGAATAAAAGCTGCATATGTTCTTTTGACAAGATGAAGCATTCCTCCCCGCTCCACTTGTGACTCACGTCTGGAACGAACTGGAGCTCCAATTTCCAAAGAGATTGTTTATTAGAGCCGAATGGTAATAGAAAATTTATCTTTTTACCCTATTAAACCTTTTCTTCTGGAGTATTGTTAAAATTGCGATATACAATAAAAGACTTGATAATGTTGACAGACTTAAGGGACTGAAAGTATTATAGCAGAAATATCGCTATATCTAGCGTACTTTTAATGGTTCGCATAATAAACCTAACATTTTGTTCAACATCCTTCGAGGGAAATTATTTAATAAAAGCCTTTTGAACGCATTTTACATAATATGTACTGAGACTTGAAATCCCAACATTCTTTCTCAGCGAGGCCTCTATTCTACGTTTTAAACGACATCATTCTAAAATGGGTTGTGAATGTTTAATGTTTAATCTAAAAATATGAACGGACTGTCAACTTTTTTATTTATACTGCTTTGCTTTTAAGATAATAGAATGCATTTTGAAGATTCTTAACAAATGTATGTTTTAATGCCAAAATACTTCATCCATATTTGAGCAGTTGTCCTCCATGTATAAATAGCACATAGTGTATCTTAAAAGAAACTGAACTAAATAAAAGCCAAGAAGATAAATACAAGTAAAGTGTTTTAGATATTTTTAGCTCTTTAATTTAAAATTCGAAAGTTTATGCTACCCTAGAGAAACATAAGATGCTTTTCTCTGTTATAAAAGCATCCTTGATGTATGCTGGTAGGGCACATGTTCGTCTGATGAAACGCATTTTATCTAAAACAAAGTAAAATTTATTTTCTTCTCATTCCCTGTAGTTTATTTTTGCCTCATCCAGTGCTATAATCCGTGATTTTTGCATGCGCCCATCGTGTTATTTTTAGCACATTTTCTTAAAAGGAAAGCGAGACCAGAGTTGTATTTTATTACTCGTTGCATATCCTATTTTGCTGCAAATATTTTGTCGTAAGTATTTTGTTTTAAGAGGTATGTTTGCAGTATGTATCCAAGCCTAGCGAGGGAGAATTGAATTTGTTTTAAATTTATTGGTATATTGCTTGGTGATATAGAAACTGGTTGTAAGAACTAGATTCTTTTTGGTGCTGCGTTACCTAGGAGAAATTCTACTTTCCTTGCTATATTAATTTTACAAATGTAATAAAAATCTTTTTACTTTTATACTTTTAAGTTTTTTAATATCCTTTCCCTTCCACACCCCTTTGGCGGTTGCTATGAACCTGCGTTTCAAATATTACTGTTTAAATAGGTTGGCCAATGTGCTCTTTACCGATGAATCTAAGATTAGTTTATAAAATGATACATCATCACCTTTAAATTGAGCAATGGCTCTGTTTTGGACTATTGTTTTTATATAGGTTTGTACATTTCTTTATACTGGTTTGTTAATATTTATCGAAAGATGTTGATCAGGCGCGCAGAGTTTCAGATATATGTTCACAGCTTTTCCGCTGCTAAATGGAACAGAGACAGTGCATTAAACTACATTTTTGGCTGTTTGAAATAATGCACTTTCTCAAGTGATTATTAACAATGCACACAACCTTCAACTGATGTAAGATCATGAATAGAACTAACAATACCAAATGCTCGATGATTGTCTTCAAAGTGAAAATTTCCAATGAATGCAGTTGCCATCATATGCATTTTATCTAAAACACCTTGGGAGATATAATGAGGAAAATATATGCATTTCGACAACTCCCACTACAAATCATTCTGCAGAAAAAAACAATTGCACTATGAAAATGAATCAGGCTGACCGTAATTCTCATTCATAATTCACAGAAATAGTAAAATCAAATGTGAAGCTTGCGTGGCTGAAGTCATGTTCACAATCTTTATTGATGCACTTTCTCCGAAGTCTCTCGTAATTAATTCCTTTAAGAGTAAAACCTCCTTTTATGATATTCTTTTTGTACACATACACACCAAAAAATTGTGCACAGTTAAGACATAAAAGGCTTTTTGTCTTATTTTTTTATTTATATTTATTTATTGTTCTGTTTATACGCATTTGGAGCATATTCGATAAGCATAGCAAATCTCATCTTTTCCAGCTTAATATCTTGAGAAAATATTCTGCTATATGAATGTATAGAATTTCTATGAAACATTTTCGAAAACACGTGACATAAAGCAGGTTCATTTAAAGCTGTCTTAGAAGCTGCTTTTCATATGAGAAATTTAGTGGTAAAGTTGCAGTTTTCTTTTGGATTATGACATTTCTTCATTCGCCACGTCAATGCTCTCACAGTGTTTCGTCCAGCAACTAATCTAGAAACCCACCGTGGAATTATTCTTTCTTTTCACATTATCACTTTTCAATAAAGCAAGTATATTTAATTTACACAGAAAACATTTTACAGCCTTTGGAGCATTTGAATAGTACAGCAGTAAAATTCTTAAATTAACAATAAAACATATTAATGTAGAACCATATATAAGACATAAAAGTAAAAATAAAGTATAATTTCATTTAACAGATTTAGGAAAAAATAAGCACATTGATAATTGAGATTTGATTAGATCGCGTTCTTTGACCTGGAATTAATGAAAAACTTAGTAGACTTCTGAATACGACAGACATAAAGTCCACAAATATATCACTATTCAGTGACACTATAATCAGAGAGGTCCATCTTTTATGTCTGAGTAACTCTGAAACGATATAACTAAAGTTTACGGAGATAACTAAAGTTATCTCCTAATGATATAGGAAGTTTAAAATGCAGTAGGTTGCTTGGATGACCTTTATGATTTCTTTTAACTTTCATTTATCACGAAACTCTTTGAAACCGTTCGTAGCATCCTTCAGATCTGTCTTAAGCTAAATGATAAAATTCTTTTGTGCATTTGTAATTTTTCTTATATTTCAATTTTATTTATTTTGGCAGGAGGGAAAAACATCTTCGGATACGTTTGGAGAGTCATTAGATTTTTTTTCTGAGGCAGGAGGTGTGAAAAATGATCATGGAGAGGTAAAATGCTCTCACCGGGACTTGAACCTGGACCTCTCGAACACGTGCCAAATGGGATACCATTACACCACGAAGGCATGCTCGAAGAAGTAACAAAATACCTTAGAAGTTTTAGTTAGTGGAAATATGCTTCATAAAAATAAAGTTTATTTATAATAATAGCATGTTATAGTATTATATTCAGTTCTACCGAGCAACTAGCAAATGAAATTCTGCTTAAACACATTTCTGATAAAACATTTAATAGTAACATATTCAGACAAACTCATTTAGAAATTTATTCTAATTAGTTATTAAGAAACCATACGTTAAAAATGCATCAAATAAAGACAGTTTGAAATAGAACGCCCAGAGATCTCTAAAGTCTAAGAATCATCATGAATAGATGGTCCAACAAACAAATTTGAGGAACATATATCTTAATTATGAAGTTCTGACAGCGTATTACACCCGAGGAAAAGCTTACCCAGCGGAAAAGTGCCCTCGAGCTTCGTCAAACTGCATCAAGTGTGTAAATATCAAGTTCGAACATGCTTAACCAAGTCTATTAAGACGAATTACAACACATGGAGAAGGTGACAATATATTAATTGCTTCGCCAGCATTAAGCTGCACAATTACTCTATGCAGTCTGTCTATTCTTCAACACCATCTACAATGCAGCCAAGCAGCAAAGAATAATCCATCACAAATGTTCGTAGAAAACAACTTTTCTTTAGCAATTGCTCATGAATATTAAACTAGCTCTTAGGCAACTAATACCTCTTCTTCTTTATAAGGAAGAATTTATTATGTCGTTTCCTCTTCAAGGTATCCACGACATCATAAACATAACAAGTGTATATTTATCGTCATCCAGGGATATTTCGGCTGTCTTACCTGAGTCTGAATAAGGAACATGATATGGTGTCTAGTACAATATCATCGCCGAAGATTGCAGTGTTACAGCATATTGTGACAGCATATTATAGAAGACACGGCATGATGACTGTTGTGCGTCTCCTGTTTTAGATTAAATCACACCCAGTAAAGTTGTCATAATTAATTACTTTGGCAGTGCAACCACCAGTTGGAAAACTCGTTAATGAGGAGGACTAGATCTTGATAACACAAATACAACATGGTAAACAGACTGAACCCTGAGTACTTCAGCCCCTTCAATTTCAAAAGCATATGTAATACAATAAATCCGTAGATTATGTGAGAAACTGTTCGAATGGAAAAGAACTGGACACACTTCACAATTTGATTAGATACAAAGGTTCTTCAGCATGCGATAAAATTCTGAAATGAAAAGGGATAATGTGAAAAGAAAGAAAAATTCCACGATGGGTTCCTCGATTGGTGGCTGGACGAAACACTGTGAGAGCACTGACGTGGCGAATGAAGAAATGTCACAATCCAAAAGAAAAACTGCAACTTACCATTAAATTTCGGATATGCAAAGCAGCTTCTAAGACAGCTTTAAATAAAGCAAAACTTAGCTCTTATTACCCTCCCAACACCACGTCAAATGAAGAGTCTGGAACCACCTTGAAGATAATGAGTCCATGACGATGACTATCGAATATGTTCTTCAAATATCTCCTTCAAGTCGAGAAAGAATTTGGCAGCATGCTTACAAAAGCAATGACTAAGACCATAGTGAATTCAATAATAATAAAGCAATAATTAAGATCATAGTGAATTCAGTCAGTAATATAACACGCCAGACGATTAGCGCATTATTACACACATAAATTTGATTCAGTCATTTATGCATTAAATCCTAACAAAACACTACTGTAAAACAGGTTGAACAATAATATATTATATGCAATTTATGCCACGCAAACTTAGTTTGTGAAAGCCTACTCTACAAAATGTTGTAATCTCTCCTGTGTCCCCTATAGCCCCTAATAGCAAAGTAATACTCTTAAAAAAAGGGGAGAAACTTCTACGGATATAAGTCGTATCGCTCCTTTTGCCAACTTTCCGCTACGTGAACTGCACCCTCGAGAGATTCCTATTGTACAGACAAAGCCACGGTTTGAATTCTAGATATCTAATAAGGTATTTCTCCTTTTTAGCATGTCTCCGTAATGTAGTGGTCAGCACACGCGACATGTATTCGAGAATTCCGTAGTTCGCGTCCCGGCGAGGGCATTGCTCATTTATCCCATCTACAGCATAAGAATAAACCTAATGACTCTACAGTAGCGCCTGAACTAAAACCGGTGGTGTAGTATGATTCTCCATCAAGAGGATTCGGCTGTTGGGTTCTCAAATGCTCAGTCGCTCTATAAAAGGGGAAGTATATAAGGTATTTCTCCCGCCTTCTTAGCATGCCTTCGTGGTCAGCACAGTCGGCACGTATTCGAGAGGTCCGTGATTCGCATCCCGGTGAGAGCATTGACAATTCATCCCATCTCCTGCTTAAAAATAAAACTAATGTCTCTACAATCTTTCAAAGAAAAGCAACATTGATTTAGAGCTGGTCTGTTAGTACACGATGCTGTGAATTATCTAAATATTCTTACAGCAGAAAACAGTATCAAATTGTATTTAATCATAATATTCGCACGTAATCATAATTAGTTTGAGCAAATTTTCGATATAATAACAACACGTCAACACATCTTATAATTCGTTAAGCATTACGTAATAGCTTCAGTTTTATCAGCTTTTTACCCCTTAACTAAAAGTTTCAGTTTTTACCCCTTAGCTAAAATGAAGCAAATACATTTCTGAACTAGCCTCGCACAGGGTATCATTCTTACATGGGTGGAAGCCTAACGGACTAAAAATCACCCTTGTGACAAATCCCTCCGTAGAACATATGCATACAAGAAAAACCTTTTGAAAAAGAGTGCAAAAGTGAACTTTGGCAAATGAAACTCTCAGACAACTGTCTGCCTAAGGTAAACATTCTGAGAAACGGAAGGTATTTTCTCCCCGAATTGTCGAAAACTAATCAGTTAGTTAGTTTACATCACAATGTAATAATTTAAGAAAAATGAATTGCAAAAATTTGGCATTTGATTAACTAAATTAAATTAAATACCGAAGAATGTTTCTACAGTTGAAATATAATAATTACAGAGCTAAAGTTATGTTTCTTCAACACCATAGTCGACTTTACCACCAGAGTCAGAAAATATAGATTCAAAACTTTACCAGAAAGAGGGGTACGTTAAACAAGACTTATTGAACTTTACACTCCAAACTAGAGTAACAAACAGAGAGCTTTAAAATTTAAAGGTAATATGACCTTAAGGGTCAATCTAACCAGTAATTAAGTAAACAGCATAAAAACCAAGTTAAGTTTGGAGTTCAAGAACAAAATTTAATGATTAACAAAACTACACTTAAAAAGATAAAAAGAAAAATTAACACAAGCAAACTTAAATTCAGGGTTAAGCAAACTGCCTCTTAAAAACAAACAACATTTACTTTTCAACTGAGAAAATTAAAATCAAACTTATGAAAATCAATTTAATAACTTCAATTACTGATAACTGAATTAAGATATGTGTTGCAATTAAGATAAGTGTTAAATAACAATGTGGTTTACGCGCTTTGTTAAAATTATTTCAGAGTATGGACGATGAGTTTTTTTCACTCGTTTCTCACGTCTTCTCAATGAAATAAAGGGAAGGAAGATTGCTTGCTTTAAATTAAGAAGATCACCAAGTGAATTATTCTTGGCGCAAATTGAAAAACATTCACCAGGATAAGATTTTAAACTTCTCCGTAAATTTCTCATAAAAAATTACAAAATTTAATGACTAGGCAAAATTGAAGTAGTAGAATCGAAATATGAAAAAACTGGTATATTATTTCAGAAAACGTCCGATTTTGTGGCACAATACCTATGTTAGAACAATGCTATATATAAATCTAATATACACTCTTAGACAAAAAAAAACGATGCATCAAGACGCACCGAGAAGATGTAAAGCAAACTGTGCAAAATTGATATGCGTAAAGGTTGCGACGGAAAATGCAAAATTTTACGTTCTGGCTGCCAATGAATGAACGGTTGTCGCTACAGCGTATCTGATCTGCCAAACTGGCAGGATATTTAAGGGGAGAAATTACGATGCCAGGCCATAAATTCTTCAGGAATTTCATTCCGTGTACTCTGGTAGACAGTAACTATGCCTCAGATACAGATGCGCGAAAGATATGCGCAGATGTCAGAATTTGAGAGAGGTCGTGTAGTTGCGCTCAGAAGCCAGATGGCCGTATCGGCAAATAGCTCGACATTTGAGCAGGAGCGATGCCACTAATAGACGATGTTGGCAGGAATGGGTGAACCGTGGCCGCACACCGTGTCAAGAAGGAAGCAGTAGGCCTAGAGAAACGACAGAACGTGAAGACCGAGCAATCGTCAGAGCGGCACTCACAGCCCCAGATGCATCATTATCATCGATTGTACGTGCAACTAGTGCTTCAGTGACCGGAAGGACGGCTCATAGAAATGAGGCTGAGGTCACGGCTCCCCTTGAGCCGACTACCATTGACCTCTGTACAACGTCAAGCCAATTTCCAGTGGTATCGGGCTCATTCGCATTGGAATGTTACTGACTGGAGTAGAATAGTCTTGAGTGATGAGTCCCGCTTTGAACTGAGCCCCGATGACCAGCGAAGGCGAGTCTGGAGACGCCCTGGTAAGCGGTATGATACCAACCTGACTGTGTATCGGCAGACAGGTCGAAAATCAGGAGTTATGGTCTGCGGTGCCATTTCATTTCATAGTAGGACTCCCTTGGTTGTCATCCGTCGCAACCTTACAGCACAGCAGTACGTCGACGAAGTTCTAAGTTTCGTTGTGTTGCCCTTAATGTCACGCCACCATGGGCTTACATTTCAGCAAGATAATGGCCGCCCCCCACACTGCACATGTTTCTACTGGTTGTCGTACTGCTTACCGAACATTACGTTGGCCAGCAAGGTTGCCGGATCTCTCTCCTATTGAGCACGTTTGGAGCATTATGGGCAGGGCCCTCCAACCAGCTCGGGGTGTTGACTATCTAGCGCGCCATTTCGACAGAATTTGGCACGATATCCCTCAGGAAGACATGAGCAACCTCTGTCAATCGATGCCAAATAACTGCTTGCATAAGGGCCAGAGATGGACAAACGCGTTACTGACTTTTTCACTTTGTGAAGCTCTATCACTTAAATAAATCATCCAATTTTTCTGAAACTCTAATCATTTGTTTTTCTGTACATGTTCATCACTTCTACCGATTTTTGTCCCATTCGGATAACTCATTCTTGGTGCGTCGTGTGTTTTGTCAAAAATGTATATCCTAGGTCGCTCTTTCGAGACATGGAAAAATCAAGCTGGTAAATCTAGTTACGGGGCTTCGAGAGGTAGAAGCACGTTCTGTCTTAACAGTCCATCCTCGTCTTAATATTC
>KK118598.1:0-12676 GCA_000611955.2 Stegodyphus mimosarum | reverse complement strand
GAAAAGATATTGTAGAACTCTAAATCATAAAAACAGGTTAGTTAAAATAATAATAACCCTAGAAATTAACCATTTAATTGAACAATTCGCACATTGTCTGAATCAGTTTAAAATAGGGAGTAAATGTATTAGAAAATTAATTTAGTTACCAGACAAATATTATCCAGCTTCGCGTTTGCTTTCAAAATCTCCAATATTTACTAAGCAGATAGTCCTCGAAGCTTTACCATAATCAAAACAACCAAACTTAACCTGTGAAGTTTACTTCACTCTCTATATCAGTTATTGAAACCTCTCTAAATGCAAACAGCTCAAAATGTAATTCGCTTCTACTAAAAAAATGCGAGAATTTTCTGCAAACATCATGATTAAAAGCATTAAATTAAGTTAATACGATAAAGCGGTTAAACTCTTCTAAGGGTTTTTAGAGTTAAGATATATTTTATTCTAAACGCAACGCCGAAAGAAAAATAATTGACAGTTTTCTAGAAGAAATTTTATTCGATTCTTCTTTTCAGAACTTTTTCAAATAATATTTGCAATTCATAAGACATTCAAAACGAATGGATATCTATCTGTCACAATAGTTATTCACATTTACAGTAAAATATTTGTAGAAGTTTCTATGATTCGATGCTTTAAATGGCATTAGTTACATTTGAAATCTCGAGAGACAGAATATCATTGAACAGAAAGATTGTTTGAGTTTTAAAAAGATTAATAGCAAACAAACAGAAACGTTTCACAAAGGTTATTAAGGTCTGATACCGTATTTTTGATAAACGTGCTGTTAGGTATGATCCACATTTAGCATAACTACGTTCTCCTTTCCTGTTTCTAACCTAGTTTCGAACTAATTCCTTTAAATTAGATAGCAATGAATGAATTAAAAAATAACGCTGAGCATAACTTGCGTAACCATTGAGATGAAAGTGAAGCTTTTCACTTCAGGTTTTCAAGCCCCTTGCCCTATTGATGCCCTTGTGTCCTATTCATATCTTATCTGATTTCTGAATAATTATTTTCTTTAAAAACATCAGAAGGCTCTCAAAATCTTTCCTTCACATTTCCAGATCCAATAGGTAACCACACACAAACATCGGTGTTTCGTTACTGTTTCAATGACTGATCTGAAATTAAACAAGAGACCTGTGAATAAGCAAAACAAAAAAAAAGTAGTATTTTCAAATTTCTGCTGTAAAATTAGAAACCTACATTCCTGGGGTTATATGTTTACGAATTGAAGTTTGTCATAAAAGAATCATAATAAGATCTTGAACATGCCTTATATATTATGTGATATTTTTTTCAAGTTATCTATTGTGTTTCTCTGTCCTTATGATGATAAATCCTTTCTGCATTTTGTTTCTATAGCTGGAACTTCTGCTGGAGTCTTAGTCTACAGAGGTCCACCAGCAGCCGAGCAGTAAACTAGCTAAACACTGGTAGTTAGGACCTGGGTTAGATTCCAGGGGAGCGGGCTGGCTGAATTGGCGTTTTCGTGGTTTTTCTCATTTGTAACCTGGATATGAGCTAGTTTTCTTAAAAGGTCCTCCACAAAGGTATCCCTTCTCTTAGGTGGATAGCCCTTGTGTGCTTTACCATGATTAACTTAGAAAACAAACTTAGTTCGCAAAAGAATACGTCGAAGATGTAAGGAGCAAATATATTGGCCGCAATATTTTTTACAATTTCTTTGAAATGATTTGAAAGTATATTAGGAAACGTCTCTATTTCGACAATGAAAGAAAACGGAGTAAATCACTTGCGTTTGAATTAGTGCCTTGTAGAAAAACACGCTTTTGCAGCTATTTGTAACCCAACCAATGCTATTCAATTTTTATAAAAAAATGTTACCATTTAGATACAGAGAATTCTTGTTCCTGTTGCTGGGATAATCTCACTTGTCTGACCTCAGCATCAGAACAAACCCACTAAATTCATCGTGGCAAGGAGCACAAGACTTTTCCTTTCGTTGGCAAGAGCTATGAACACCGTATAGGTGAGAGTACGGTTTTGACCAGTTGCGCTCCAGTTTTGAGGAAGAGCTGTTATGTGCTATTATAGACTATTACGGACTGCTAATACGAACTTTAAAATGCGTCTCTTGGGGACACAACTGATAAAAGAATCACTTAATATTCGCAGCTTACTTAAAATACTAATTTAGGAACGTAATATATTGTTCAATGAAAATTTAAAAATTCGAGAGAACTTGAAAACTTGAGAGGAAATGAAGAATTTTCTTCCCTCTAAAATCGAACAAGCACAAAGCAATATAGAGACAGAAAGAAAAGGATAAATTTATTATTCCTCACGGGAATGAAAAACAAACTACAGGAAAACAGAAGATCCACTAAATTTCCCTCACTATATTTAAACTCACTAGGTTTTCTGGGATTCTTTAATTTTCATGTTTTTATTGATTGACGTTTTAAGTGTGAGATAAATTTTGATATATTTCAATATTCGACATTTTAGTAACTATTCAGCATATAATCTTTTAGGACAATTAGAGGAAGAAAAATAATTTTAAAAGAAAATGTTTTGTTATAATAAATTGAAATAATCTTACGAAACTTTATCTTACTTTGGACTTACAAAAGTTTATCTGTGTAGTCATAAATTCTGCTGTATATGTACAATCACTAATTTCTTTCTGAAACATCAGAATGATATTTTACATATTTTGCTTGCTCCTAGACAAAACGAACCTTTACAGACTAAACATGCTGTTTGCCTCTTTCTTACCCTCTCTCGTTTACGCGACACAAAACAAACGGAATGTTATAAGAACTATAAGAAATTAATAGCATGTCTGATTATGATAAATCATCATTGTTCGATGCAAAAATCATACCTTTTAATATATAAGCAAAGTAGTGGAAACCAAAAAGTAGTTTCTGATATCTTCCCTTAGATCGATTGGTCTTTGCTAGATAAGCGTGTCTTTTCATTTGCAGCAGAAAAGGAAAGCCACTCAATAATAAAACAGCAACCCGAAGAAACTCTGAGCAAAGAAAACTGAATACATTAGTCTTTCGCTCAAATATGTTAAGGTATCACCGTTTCTGTTGACATATTTATCAAGATTTACTAACTTATGTGTTGAGAACAAGGTAGCATAAATGTAATTACCACAAAGCATACTTTGTTTGTGTTAAATAGGAAGCATTTGCGTATGTCTTGTAAAATTTATAGATTCGCGGTACCAAATGTTAGTCAATTATTTAAAGATAGGCATTTTAATTTTTTTTTCTGTACTGCTGCCGAAATAACCCTGAATGAAGAGAATACTGAGATTTTGGTGGGTCTTAATAACTTAAATTATAATAAAAATTAATGTTGACTTAAGCATGTATAGCAGAAAAAACAAACCGTAATATCTTCACGTGAGAAACATATATTTATAACATTAATATTGTAGTATAAATTTAGACAAGCATTTGTTCACTAGATTTCTAGATAACACTAGTCACATAATGAATTCCTCCATCAGCGGCAGAGCGGTAAACTCGCTGAATACTGTTAGTTCGGTCTGTTGTTCGAATTCCGTGAACGGGCTGGCTGCATGAGCTTTTCCCCTGTGTACCGTGTATACGAGCCAGATTCCCTTAGAGAGTTCTCCACGAAGGCATCCCGAATGTTTTTGGATTGTATATGTGTCTCTAGGCCACTTGTTACTAGGTTTCGCCAACTCAGAGAAGATTGTAGTCTTCAACTTCGCATTATTGTAGACAACTATAGACATTTACATTTTTACGCTCGTGAGACGCTCGAGCCAACTTCGCGTGAAATAAGTTGTTATTAACTTGTTACTATCTATAGTCTTCGACTTGTTAGTCTCAATTTGTATACTTGATTTAGTTTGTATACTATTCGACTACTAGATTTAGTTTGAACTTGACTGTTAAGTTACTTCATCACAAGTTGCTGGCGACTTTGTTAAACACAAGACTTGCATTTCATGTTCATATTTCATGTTTGCTGAAAAAATGAATTTCGTGTATGTAAACATTATGAGTATGCTTTTGTAGCCACATAAGCAGTAAAATCTGGTTTAACTAATGCATTTAAAATTCATTATTAAATATTGGCTGCTGAATATATATGCTTCCTACTTGTTTGTAGAAAATAACGCAGATCTATGTACGTATGTTCAGAGGCGTTTTAAATTTATTACATAAAGCATTTAATTTAAAGCAACTTTATCTTTTTTTATACATGTTTTTCACCTTAAGCGGAGATTTGCAACGAAAGTTTTTCATAAAACTGTGGACATATACTTTGTGTATGCTCTTAAACAGACAGTGAAAGGAATAAAACATTTCATTAACAGGCTACAATAAATTATATTAAAGGAAACAACCGGAGAGTCGATTTGAAGTTCCGTTATTTTTAGTTCAATTCGAAAGTACTAAATAATACTAAATAATAGTTGTTTCTATCAGACTTTCTATTAAAAGCGGGCAAAATATTAAAAGTATATAATTTTTATCAGCTTATTCATAAATTTAGTATCAATCTGTGTATTTATATGGGTGTTTTAAACTACTCTGCTAAATATAAAGCCCTAGACTATATCTAAATAGAAAAACAAATGGAACTATAAGCTACCTTATTGATTTTGATTCAGTAGGAAATGGAATTTTTAAAACCAATGACAAATCACCGACCTTTAGATGAAACTGCGAAACTGCATTTCATAAAGTCATATTTGAAATCTCTAGTCGAAAGCTACTCCAACTTTTGGGAAATTTTAATTATAATTCCAAGAAACCATAGAATGGCAAAGTTTGAAGTAGTAATTAAGTTTATTTCTTTATTACGCATAGAACTGATGACCTAAACTTAAAAGTTTTGTGATCATTTAATTTTCTCTGCTTCCATAAATTAACAATCACAATAAAACTGCGCGGAAATACTAGAGCAATAAACAGAAATCTAGCGATGTTCTAAGTTGCGAAAAATAAAGTTTTAAGAAAATTCTTCTTTGAGATTCTTATGGTTTATTCCTTTGCTAGAAAAAATAAACTATTTCAAATAATACTAGTTAGAATAATGGGGTAGAACAAGAAGATTCAAAATAAATGAGCTAGGAATGGGAGGCAAATAGATAACAAAAATTATTGCAAAACATTAATTATGTAAATAAAACATAACTATATGTCAGCAGATATAAGCAACAAAAGTTCTAATTTTTACTTTAGGCAAATGTCATTCCGCAATTTAAAGAAATAAGTTACATGAATTGCATACTTTAACACTCGAAGTTTGACATCAAACATTGCATTTTCTAACAATATTTAAGCGTTCCATGAACGCTTTTGAAATACTTTATTTCATTATGCATTGTACTTTATATTTGCATTATTTGGCAAACATTTGTACAAATTCTGTACGCAGGAGAAATGTAATGTTACGAATTTTGTACATATGCACGAATTTTGTACAATTTTAGTGAAATTACGCGTGAAATTCTAGCTTTTTTTTGTATAATGTAATATAAAATTCTAAAGAAGTGCAGCTTTACCGGAAAATAAGAATACAGGGACAAGTCTATTTAACATTGACTAAATGACTGTAACAAACCAACTGGCGATGGTTTTTGCAGCTAATTTTTGTCGCCAAGCTTGGTGACCATTTGACGACATTTGGATCCGATCCCTTTATAATGCCTGTATAATTGTAATGAGCATTATAGTTGAATAACTATAATTGATGTTATATATAGCTGTAACCGTATCCTGTTCACATATGCCTTCCAGTAACTTCGAGAAGTTGAAGGTACTAGAAATCTCACGGCGGCCCCGAGAAAACTATGTAAGATTGAGGTGTGCATTAGTTTCTTGATAGTAATCGTTTAGTTCAGCGTGAGTTCGGAGTATTGAGATATCTCGGTGTTAGCTTCTCGTTTTAGATGCGCTTTGCTTTGCATTACGTTGTCTTTAACGTTCTTATTAGTTTAAAGTATAAATACTGATTGTACTTTGTGATACTATGAAGAGATGTACGAGTATTTTTGTGGAAATTTCCAGACTTGTAAAGTGCATCTTTGGTTTAAAAAATATCACGTTATTATCGATTCTGTCTTCATTCAGTCTATTAGGAACCCGTGCGCACGGAACAGTATGTTTGCATTTGGTTTTTGGAGAAACGTTTTGCCGTAAACTGCAGTGACAGAAAATTAAATCCCAATACCAAGAAGAATATTTAGAAGAAGAATATATAGGAAAGCTTTTATTGGATATTATTGATTTATTTGATGTTTGATTTTCTTGATTTATTTGATATAGTTATTTGACGAATATTTCAAGGTCATTCAAGGTCACAGGTTGAAGTATGCGCGAAGAGAGTCATTTAAAAAATGATATGGAGGTGCAATAATAACCTCTGTATTTGTCGCAATGTTGAATAAAAACATGTAAACTCGCATATATTGTATCGTACATGTGCCGTATGCTAATTTGTAGGATGGGGTTCCATATCTTTTGCATCTGGTCAATCAAATCAGTAAGGTCGATTCCGGATGAGGTTGGATTGACCGTCCTGTCATCTCCTTTACGTTCTCGATGGAAGGTATATCGAGTGATCTCGCAGGCCAAGACAACATGTCGACAAAATGTAGAGCACGTTGGGGGATAGCAGCGTATGAGATTGAGTACTATCCTGTTGGATTATACCCATTGTAATATTAGTGTATACGACCCCTTTTCCCTTAGAGAGTCTTCCACGAAGGTATTCCTCCTCTTAGGCAGATAGCCCTCGAGGCTTTGCCATAATGACATAAAAGCCAAACCGCTGAAATATTGTTTAAGAATTGCAGCACAATCAGTGCAATCACCAATTTGATGTACGCATTTGTTGTCAAAGTGTATGGGATAAAGACACGCCCCTTTCTGCTGTCACAGAAAATCGCTAATCAGACCACAGCTCTTGATGCAGATCCAGTGCGGCCAACGTGTGTGGACAACTTCATCTTGGACAGCCTGCACCCTTTCCACTCGCTACGAAAACATACTGATTCTCGATTGCAAATATCACAGTATAATTAAGAGAGATGTAAAATATAAAAAAGGTACGATGGCTTTGCTCTATGCGAACAGCAACCTCTAATTAACTTTCCGTGTTTTCAAGATCTTCCCCTCCCCGTCCAGTACTTTCTAGAACTCTCTAGCCTATGTTATGTAACCGCTACTATAAACATCTCTACGCGCCATTTTTCGTCATATTGCTTTCTGCCACTCTTGCTATTTAAATGCTTTGCTCTGTCTCTTCGCCTTTCTTTTGTCAAAAATATTTTTGACGAATTCTAAATTTACTAATGTTACTATTTAAATTATTATGGAATATGTGACCTTCTTGTAAAGAAACATGAACTGTCTTTTAATCAAATAAGTATTAATATGGAGTTCTTAAAGAGAAATTCGTTAAACGGGTTCTAAGTTTTGCATAATTTTGAATAAACTTATGGTATGCGTTTATACGACCTAAAAATATTTGCAATTCTTTAACATTTTTAGGGAGTTGCAATTTCTTAACAACTTCTATATTTGCATTACTGGGCTGGTATTTGCCTACTTGAATTTCATATCCTAGAATATTTATTTTTTCATTAGCAAAAGTACATTTAGATTGTTTTAATTTTATATTTTCTTTCTCATATATATCGAATATTATTTTAAGATGGTTTAAATGCTCATCAAAATTTGGAGAAAATACTATAATATCATCAAAATAATTTAAAGCAAACTGAATCTGATATTTGTTTAAAATTTGTCTATGAGCTCTTTGAAAGACAGCTGGAGAAATTTTCCAACCAAAAGGTAATCTAGTAAATTCATAAAGTCCAAAGTTGTGGTAAATACTAATTTCTCCGTATCGTTTTCATTTAAATTTGTATGCCAACAGCCAGATGCTAAATCTAATATAGAGAAAACTTTGGCATTCCTTAACTAATCTAAAACGGCATCTTTTCTAGGGATTGGTTCGGAATCTGTTTTGGTAATTTGATTACGTTTTCAAAAATCAACACATAATCTAGACTTCGATTGTTAATCTTCTTTATAGGCTAAAGTTACATCAGCAACATCATGCCTATGCAGTCATACTGTGGTATTTGCAGTCGAGAGTCCGTATTTTTTCCTTGCGAATGGAAAGGCTGCAGACTGACGACAGACGAATTTCTCTTTAAGAACTCCACATCTTTATTCAATTAAAAGACAGCTCGTTTTTCTTTACACGAAGATCACATATTGGATAATAATTTAAATAGTAATACTAGTAAATTTAGAATTCGACGTCATAAATATTTTTAACAAAGGAAAGGCGAAAAGACAGAGCAAAGCATTTATATAGCAAGAGTGGCAGAAAGCAATCTGACGAAAAATGGCGCGTAGAACTATTTATAGTAGCGGTTACATAACAGACTAGAGACCTCTGGAAAGTACTGGACTAGGAGGAAGATCTTGAAATCCCGGAAAGTTAGAGGTTAATTAGAGGTTGCTGTTCGCGTAGAGCAAAGCCATCGTATTTTTTATATTTTACACACACACACACACACAGATATATATATAATCTTAACGTGGTTTAAAATTAACAAATTTTTGCTTGATTTAATGTTTTATTTTATTATGCCTCCGTAACTCATATTGGCAGGGTTGTTTCCAGTCAAACACGATGCATTTCTTGATCACGTTCTTTATTTACGCTGATTTATTCAGGATATTTGGAATTATTAATCTGAAGTTTATTTAACTCTCTGATGACTTAATTGATAACTGTTAAGGTTAAATCCTCGTAGAGAGCCTTTCATGCTTAGTTACCAACCAGGAAATGCTTTGTGCCAACTGATTTAGGGTACATCACACTTTTCTTCCTTTAGGGATTTTAATTTTGGAACCTTTTTTAGTTAGTGATTGAACTAAATCAACAGATTACGTTACTGTATGTCTTAAATAATTATGATTAGGAGAACAATGATTTCAGAATATAATTCATTGCGAAGATAATATTATAGAATGCTTTTAAATTTCATTTTATATATAGCCATATTAGAAAACTGAAATAAAAATGCTCAATTGTTCAAAAGAAGGAAGAATAATACTGCTGCGATTTGAGCTTTAGAATAGAAAAAATATTTCCAAGTAAATAAACAGTAAATGTATTCAAGCTGAGAAAACAGTATTTTCGAAGTAGAAGTCTATACCGTAGAATCAGTCAGCTCTGAATAAGAAATCTGAGAAATAAAACCAAAGTGTGATTGACAAAGAATAATAATTAATAATTATAATATAATTATTATTCTGACGCGAATTTGAAATTTACTACAATGCATCCTTTCATCGGGTGCGTCTGCTTTTGATAAACATCAAACAGAAGTAAGATTTAGTCAAACAGAACAGCTGAAAGATACAGCTGAAATTTAGATTTAGTAAAACAAAACAGAGCAGAAACAGAAGATTAGATTTTGTAAATCGTATATCATACTTCCCCTCTTTCCTGTGCACGAGATGGCGTATAACAAGTAATTTTAAATTTTTATGTTTCTCAGTATTTATTTATTTATTTAGTCTTTTCATCATTATTCTTTATTTTATTTATAGTTCAGATTTTTTCGCTTCTCTTATTTCTCTTTCAGAGCTGGTTATAATATCAACAGAAGTCGAATATGATTCCAAGATTATTGCAGATTCTATACAGTGACTCTATTTAATTAATTCGCAAACTATACAAATATATAGAATAAAGAATATGAGAAATAAAATTCTAACTTTAACTTGGAACAGTCCTTTTAAGTTTTATATTTAATTTCGTTTTTTCTCTTTCTATTCTAAAATTGAGAATGTGCTTTAAAAATTAATTCATGTGTATATGATTCTTATAAAATGCTTAGGGAGATACATTTTACATATGTACTCAGACAGTAATAATGCTAATTTTCTAAAACCAAAACCTTCATTACTTCAGCTCCTGCTTTTTGAAGTAAATAATGGCCTCGGCTTTGAGGACGTCAGAGTGATAATGCAAGCCCCAGACTCGGAAAGCATGGTTTCCTCTTCCCTTTTCAGTCTCACGATTTGAAACTGCAGAAAGCATAAATTCTCACTCTTTCGGAAAACAGTCTCCTTACCACCCTAGGCGACTTCTTGAAATCGAAACATGCAATCGGGGGTTGTTATGTAGTGGTTTTTGGTTAGTTTAGAATTATGGATTAATGTGTAGTTAATTGCAGTTATTTGTTAATTAATTATTGAGTGAGTAAATTATATGCATTAATTTATGCTTATTCTAAATTTTTCTTCACGAATTGTATTGCTTATGTTATTGAATCAATTATTCTTATGCGAGTTAAACAGAGTTCTCATTCTTACGTTACGCGTTCGTTGGTAATAAGCCTTCGGGAGAAGGAGACAATGGGAAATCGGTTGTTTCTGCGTAATATTTGAAATTTAAAAATACTTCCTTTTTATTCACATGGTTGAAATTTATACCTCTTAAAGAGAAAAAATTTACCCTTCTTATGAACCTACTTTCATGACTGTACGTTGCCCCGTTGGAGAATTATGCCCATTTAATTGCTAAAATTGTTGAATTTCGTGTTTAAAAATTTACTCTGCTATAAGCGTCGTTTCGGAGCACTTTTTCGTCAAGGTCATGTACTGCGTCCGGTTGAGTGATAGGGTTGTCGCATTCTTTTCCCTCACCCCTCCTTGTTGGCGAAGGGGGTGGCGAGGGTGGAATTTTTTTTGGTGTGAAGAAGGAAAAACTAAGTTTTCGCAGCACTGTTTTGTGTTTGGCGAGATTTGCATACTAATTCACCAAATTTGGTGATTTCCGGAAATTCTGGATTCGGGAGGATTGAAATCGTCATGCAAGGCCATGTTCAGCCTTTTTGCCTCGGATTGCAGCTGTAAGAAGGACTCGCGATTTCCTTCCTTTGGAAGAGCCGCCATGTTGACCCAGGGAGACCGGTAGAGGATAGATGTCCAAGGCTTTGTCCGGAAAAAGCCGCCTTCGGCTTGTTGCTTGCTCCCATTGAGGAAGAGATGAAGAATAAGAAGGAGATGTACTTCTAAGGAGATTTGATATGTTACTACTCCTCTGCACCTTGCCATCCTTTATCCAGTCGGGGAGTCTAGATTGTTTTTCTTCGAATCTCAATGCATTTTCCACCAGAGCTTGACGTTCCTTGAAACCCGCTGAATTCGGCTTCTTCCGGATCTCTCACTTCGAAAACATCCATGCGCCTATCATCATCCTACTAGGATGGGCCGGATTAACATCGATAGCTGGCAAGATTTA
Source organism: Stegodyphus mimosarum (assembly GCA_000611955.2). Lineage (NCBI taxonomy): Eukaryota > Metazoa > Arthropoda > Arachnida > Araneae > Eresidae > Stegodyphus > Stegodyphus mimosarum. Next base: position 1,372 of record KK118598.1, on the reverse strand, counting down.
CGTTCGGTGGAGTGCCTTGTACTACTACATCAGCCTACTGGTTGTCTGGGAAAGAATTTCAGCAGATAAGTGCATTCGTTTTTGTCCATAGTTGTAGCGTTTTGTAAAAGTAAATTAAGATTTAAAATTTCAATGATAACCGACACCTTTTGTTACAATGGGTAACGCTTAATTAAGCCTCAAAATTTTTTTTTTCTTCGAGTGAGTTCAACTTTGTTCTGTTCCTCCTTTCACCAGAAATTTTAGTACGGCATTCAACCTTAATTCAGTGAACATGTATTCTAAATAATAAGGATGAGTAAATTCACACAAATATTGGAAGAGATTTGATTAATTGAAGGAAAATTTCTAGCTATGATTTATTAAAGTAAGGAGTAATAATATGTATATTTAATTTCCAATTAAATTCTATTTAACTTTAGTCAAGGTTTTTCTGCTGGATCTTAAATCCAGGCTGTGTATTTAAGCAATTGTTGCACTAGTAATCTATTTAGGATTTTTAACCTTAACTTGGAATGTAATTAAAATTTATATATAATGGATTAAGACAGGATATTAAATTTGTAAACTTATCTAAATTTTACCTTTTTACTTTAAGTTGTTACTATTTTTGGTTGAGGATTAACTTTAACTTTTGCAAATTAAGGAACGATTAAAAATTTAAATTCTACTTTACCTTTAATTGAGTAATTGAATGTAGGGTTAAATGTAATCATTTTTCTCCAACGGGTCTACTTGAGTATGTAATATTTTTCTAACTGCCTAAGGGATTTGCTAAATTTATGTATGTAATTTTTACCTGAGTAAATTAAGAAATTTCTTGAACTAAGTAATCTCTATCAATATTGGTAAAGACACCATGCTCGGTGATTCATTAAATTCCTGTGTATTTGTATGCTGGCCAGCAGAGTTTTGATAACTGCATATGAAATTTTAATATTAATTTTTACGGTGTAAATTTTGATTAATTCATCTCGGTGCATATTTGAAATTAACAATATATATATTATAATTCTAAATGCATTATTTTAAGTAGTCACTTGAACACTCCACAGATCTAAAAATTTAAGTTGAAAGATTGTCTTCCTTTAATGCTGCAATAAATATCCTTGGTTATATATATATATATTTGATTCAGAGTTTTTTCTTATGATGACTTGTGTGAATGTTTTTAACACCAGTGCTCCTGCTTGGTCTTAGGGGTTGTTCGGGTTAGTTATACACAACGCAATGAATTTTGGTTTTTGATATTATTGTAGGCTAATTATCGCAACAGTTAGTATTTAACTTTTAGCACATAACAACTGGAGCCTTGATATATTGTAACGTAACATCTGGTGCCGTGAAATTTCGAGTTCAGGCCTTGTCGGAG